>CATIWK010236273.1:0-16045 GCA_949634005.1 Mallotus japonicus
AATTTTAAATCTTATATCGTTAATGTTAATAATCAACAAATATAGTAAATATGATGCTCCAGTATAATTTTAGTATCAAAACGTTGTATGATGTTGTCACTAAGAAAAGTGATAGTTCTCTAGAAATCCTTTCTGTTGTTGAATTTATTTTATTAATATTAATATTAAGATTGGTTTGTGTCTCTGTCTTTTGTTTGGGCTAGCAGGAACCAAAATATTGTAGCGATTAGGTGGCTAGAGCTGCTGTTTCTGTCATTACCAGTTGATATCCTACTGAACTGATCTTTTTACTTTAATGAATGTTTTTTTTTTTCAAAAAAAAAATACAGTATAATTTTAGTAAATAATTAACGTGTTGTAAATAAATGAGCAAAAAGAGTATTTCAATATAATTGTGGTATTCACTATTATAGCATACCTTTTCTAAATATTAATCATATAAAAAAAAAGATGTTAGAAGAAAAATAATTTGGGTGGTTAATAAGATTTTAAATGTTTATATTTTTATATTTTTTTCTTTTAACAACTAGATCAAGTTGTTAAATCCGAACACTACAAGTGAGAGAGAAAGGAAGTGGAAGTTTGATCATTTTTCTCCTCAATAAAATGTTCACATATTTTATCACTTAAACTACACATACAACATAATTTTTAAACTTTAGTATTTATATACCTTCCATTTTGAGTGTACAATATTTGTATTAATGATTAAAAGATAATTTTAATTTAATTGCAGCTCTAGATGCTGAGTTGCCAAATATTTTCTTAATTTGTTTTTTTCTTTTTCCCTTGTATTATTTGCTGCCAAACATGGTGCAAGAGCGATCCGGTTAACAAAGCTACAATTCATACAGTAAGGGCAATTTGGTAAAATTAGAAAGAAAGAAATCCAAAACTTACAGATTGATGAAACGCACTGTTGCCAGAATCGAATCAAATCATCAAAATTCTGAGGGTTAGGGCAGAAGCAGAAGAGCTTTGGGGTGCAAAAATGGAGGGATGGGATCCAAACACGAAATCGACATTAACCCAGATCCCACTTTTGACGACGAAAGCAGGGCCAAGAGACGGAGCCGCCTGGACGCAAAGATTAAAGGAAGAGTACAAAGCTTTGATCGCATATACTCAGATGAACAAATCAAAAGACAATGATTGGTTTCGAATTTCTGCTGCCAATCCCGAAGGGACACGTTGGACTGGCAAATGCTGGTACGTCCATAATCTTCTCAAGTACGAATTTGATCTCCAATTCGATATTCCGATTACTTATCCTGCTACTGCTCCTGAGCTTGAGTTGCCTCAGCTTGATGGCAAGACCCAAAAGGTTAGTTTTTTTTTTTTTTTTTTGGAGTTTTGATTTTGTGGCTGAGGGCAATTTGTTTATTTGATCATTTTGGGGTGGTTGTAGATGTATAGAGGAGGGAAGATTTGCTTGACTGTCCATTTCAAGCCACTGTGGGCTAAAAATTGGTATGTTCAATGTTTAATTTTACTGTTTGTGTTGTTTATTGAATTGGTTAACTGGATTTTGTAGATTTATGGTATGCTTGGTGCATAACACATTTATTTGAGATTGAAAGGAACAAAGTTGATTGGTGTGATTTCCAGAGTTTTTGTCATATGGGATTATGGAAACTTAGGATTTCAAATTCTCTATGCATAATTTGAGGGGGAAGCATTTTAAGTGCGTTTAGATGAAATGTGAAACAGGTAGAAGCATGGTAGTGTGAGCAAGTTTTTTAAGTTATTTCTAGTGGTGTTTTATCCAAATATTGATATCCTTTATTCATTCATTTCTGCATTTAGCTCCCTACAGACTTTACTTTTGAAAATTCATTGTGTGATTGTATTTTGTGTGAATTTTTTATCTGACTTTACGTCTAGGCCTTCTTTTCTGTTTTCCTAATCTTTTTTTTCTTAGTGTTTTTGTTGCTTTAGCACATACTTAGTAGTGAAGCATGGGTTAAAGGTTGAGTAGCCTAGTGGTATAACTCCCATCAAGGCATCTATAGGTTAAGGGTTCACCTTGCCTCCTTAATCCCCTATTAAAAAAAATGTGAGTGAACCTAGGGAAAAAATATTTTGTTCTGCATGACTGCTTAGAAAATTGTAGAACTTTCAGAGTTAAACTACTTAAGCATAGCTAACTTCAGGCTGTGGTAGTCAGGCACATCTCTACTTGTTCAGGATCATATATTTTCTTTATGATTGGGCAATCATCTTTGCTGGTTGATGTGGTCATTTGACTCATTTATGATAAGACCACTTGCATCATCCAAGTTGCCTTTTAACTAACCAGCAATATGCAGTATACAATAGCATACCTTGTTCATTCTGGACATTACTCTGAGCACTATACTTTGTCCTATGAGCACTATCTACAAGATACTTTGCAAAGCATTAGGTGGCACCTCAAACTCCTGTTTGAAATCAAAGTCCACTCCTTATATAAAGTAAAAAATAGAGGTCCAATTTATCCTTTATTGCAAATTTTCAGCGATTTTCTCTCTTTTGCGTTTTGGTTGGGTTTTGGTTTTGTTTTTGGCATTTGACATTTGTGCTCTTGGGCTCCCTTGTATGTATTTTCTTTTTGAATTAATATTTATAGTTTTTGGTTGCTTGAACCATTTTTTTACCCTCTTCTTTTTCCCAATATCAAGTATTTTTCAACTTGCTCTTGAATTGGCAGCCCTAGGTTTGGTATAGCGCATGCACTTTGTTTGGGTCTTGCTCCATGGCTCGCAGCAGAGATTCCAATTCTTGTGGACTCAGGCATGATTAAGCACAAAGATGATGCTGCTGCTTCAAGTGAATCTTAACTGGTTTATGTAATAATCAAGCTATAAAAGTAACGCTTCTAGTATCAGAGCTGTTAGTTTCATCAAAGAAAATAAATTGAGGCATAAGTTGACAATTTACAGGATGTTCATTGTGTACAATTCATCGCCAGATATAGTAATTACAGTTTTTCTTCAATCAAACACACACTTTGATGTTCACAGCATTTCTTTTGAATGGATGTTCATAATATCTTTGGTCTTGAAATGGGACAAGTTACTTGGCTGTTCTCTTTTCTGCCGGTGTGTTTTTTCTTTTAGTTATATAATAATTTAGCTCTGATGGAGAACCTCTTTTTTTCATGAAATTGTTCATACACATGCTTAGATGGGGTTGTTGAGTTACCACTCCCAAGCAAATAAGTAAATAAGCTGTGAAATTGTGGTGCTGCCTCTTGGAGCACTGACATACTGCAAAAATATTTTATACCAATTCAAATCACCCATCTTTCGGCTGAAGCCTTTTTTTTTCCCCTTGGTACAAGTTACAGATGGCAGTCTTCAATTACTTCCGTACTCCAATTACGAGAAATCCTTTCTTTATGAACGATGATTCACTGTTTTAAAAAGAGAAAAAAGAGAGAGATTATTTGATATCTAATTGGCAAAGGGTTATTTCAAGTTGGTAACAGACTAACAGCAAGAACTTGAAAGTTGTTTACCTGTGAATCCAAGGATCTGCTAGCAACTTCACGTCTTTGATGCAACGTTGATGACCCAACATGGAAATAGGGTACGTGAGATATTTTCTGCCAATCAGCTCCCTTCCCCACTGCACATCTATTTTCAAGATCGGGGCAATCTCTGATTGACAGATGTTGAAGTGCACTAAGATTTTGGAAACCTTCTGGCAATGACTTGAGATTCTTGCAATCTGCAATTCCTAGAGACCGAAGTGAAGTCAGGTTTCCAATCCACTCAGGCACTGCCATGAGTTTTGGGCAACCATGAATTTCCAGGTTTTGCAATGCTGTAACAAATTGCAGATCATTAGGCAGGGATGCCAATTCTGTGCAGCTTAAAATGCTCAAACTTTTAAGTGTGGAGAGGTGTCGCAGGTTATCTGGCAGAGATGCCAGATTTGAACAATACATCAGAGTTAAGTTCTCCAGGGCTGTAGTGTGCTGCATAGAAATTGGCAAAGAAGTAAAGCCATTACAATTTTCAATGGACAGAGATCGAAGCGAGTTCAACCCTTCTATGCTTGCTGTTGGCAAAGAGCCTAATCTGGGACACTCAATAATCTCCAATGTCTCCAAAGAGGTGAGATTAGTCAATCCTTGTGGCAAAGACTCCAGCTCTTGACACCAACCGATTCTGAGTGACTTCAGTGCTTGGAATTCTCCGAAATTTGTGGGCATCGAGCGCAGCTTGGGACAAGAGCAAACTGTCAAAGACATGAGCTGTGGGTTGTTTCTTTGTAGTGCTTTTGGTATAAAATCTAGCACTGGAAAATTGTCAATAACAAGAGTGGAGAGTGACAGTAGCTCTGCTGCTGATCTTAGCATCACTGGGTTGCAATTCCTCATGTCTAGTTGTTGAAGAGATGGAAAGTGGGGCATGCTAATCAAAAGGGGGCAGTTGCTGATTGTCAGTCGGTTTAAGCAGGTGAATGCTTCTCTTAGATCTATACTTTCCCAGGTAGTTAAATTACGAAAATCTTGCAGCGATAACTCTTTCAGCGAAGAAAATGATCCTGTGCCATAGAACTTCCTCTCAATGCTCAGCACAGATTCCATTCCTCGGATGTGGAGAACCCTGAGAACTGGCAATTCTCCTACTGATGGGAGAATTTCACATTTCAGGCAGTTGATTAACTCAAGTTTAGTTAGATTGCTGAGCGTTTCTGCATTCATCCAACCAGGAAAATTAGTTCCCTGATATCCATTTATGGACAGCATTTTTATGCTACAATTTGGCTGCAGTAAACTTATTACAGTCTCTGCATCAGCACTACTACCGTGAGTTGCTTGTCTACTTTGTCCTTGCACATAACGATTCGATTTTCCTTCATCAACATCGCCCCATGACAGTCCTAATGAGTAAATCTGCATACATTCCACCCGAGTCAGCATAGATGGATAATATGAAATTATCCTCTCTATGTAAAATAGATGATCTGCAGTTACATTCTCCAGCCTTTTGATTTTCAGTTCACCCCGAAGATCATGTAGAAGCAGCAGCTGGGAGAGGTCGTCTTCAAATGTTCGGCCAACTATAAATATTGGCAAGGTCTGAAGACTCCCTAATTGTCCAATGAAGGGAGGCAAATGAGTGAGCCTGGTACAACCTTTTATATTCAGGTGTCTCAGGTCCATCATCTCTCTCATTCCTTTGGGTAACTCCTGAAGATTATTGCAACTTGAGAGATCAAGTGTCTGCAATTTGTAGAGGTTACAAATAGTTTCTGGCAGCTGTTCTATTAGAGTGTTGGAGAGATCAAGATATTTCAAGCATATCAAATCACCAATGGATTTGTGGAGTCTTTCAATGCAAAACCCGCTCAAATTCAGAGTTCTAAGGTACTTGAAGCTGCAAATCAAATTTCTGATTGTTTTCTCAGATACATCTCCAAGTGACAGCACGTTGAGTGTGCGCAATTTCTTTGCTCTACTTAAGGATTCAGGAATGGTGTCAGAAGTGAAATTCCACTCAACCAGTGCATGTCGAATTTTTGCATAATCGTGGAAAACTGCTGGCATTGAGGAACTTTGTGCCAGACTTCTTTGCCAGTTAGTCTTTCTTACAGTCATGAACTCATTTCCAGCAACAAATTTAGCAAGATCATGAATAAGATCGTGCATTTTGTACTCGGTTGCACTGCTTCCATCACATTCATTCCCTTCTTCAAAAAAGGACATCCTCAGTAAATCATTGAAATAGTCGTTGCCAATGTCTTCCAGAGTAGGTTCCAGATAATCAGGATACGAGTAACTAGAAAATTGAATTAGGCCTTCTGCAATCCATTGGTTGACCAGCTTTTCCTTGTTTATTCCAAAAGTTTTTGGAAACACAGCACAGTATGCAAAGCACCGTTTTAGATGCGATGGCAAGTGATTGAAACTCAATTTCAGCACAGATAGTATTCTATTATCCCCTCCATCAAAATTCCACAGTTCACTCCCCTGAACGCGTAGCCACTCACTTTCCTCCCTTTTAAATTGCATTAAGCTTCCAAGAACCTTGGCTGCCAAGGGCACTCCTTTGCACTTGTCGACTATCTGTTTGCCAATGGGAATCAGAGTTCGGAAAACGTCTTCTTCTCCATCGGCAAAGGCTCGCTTTCGAAACAACAGCCAACAATTATCCTTGGTCAGGCCTTGTAAATTGTATGGAGGAGCATTGCTCATTATGGATGCTACTTTCTGGCTTCGAGTAGTAATGATAACTTTGCTTCCATCTGCACCACCTCTTAATAGATTCCTTAAAGTGTCCCATTTATCTGGATCATCACTCCACACGTCATCCAGCACGAGCAGGTATCTTCTTCCAGATAAAGCCTCCTTTAATTGCAATTGCAGGAAACCCATCTGCGAATCCGAATCACAATGGCACTGGGTCACATAGTTCAACATTGCAGACATAGTCTTCCTTGGACTAAAGTTATCATATACTGAGACCCACATCTTCAAGTCAAAATGCATCGTCACTCTTCCATCATTATAGACTAATTGAGCAAGTGTCGTTTTCCCCATGCCCCCAATACCAACGATCGGAATTACCCAGACATCATTGTTAGGTGATAACAACATATTGACAACATTTTCTACATCCTGTTTTCTTCCACAAACTCCTGAAAAATCTATGTGAGGTCCAGTTTCTCTTCTCTCCCCATTATTAGTCTGCTGATGCACAGCAACTTCCTTGAGCTGGAAGTCACCTATCTCCTTGGCTATATCATCTATTCTCTCCCTAATCTCTTTCATCTTTCTTGACATTCTGAAGTAATTAGGAACTGATTTAAGAGTAAGAGAGCATACCTTGTCCTTTATCTCTTTCAGATTGCTTGACATTTTGAGGAAATGTGCATGTAGCTCATCAACAACAGGATCTTCAAGAGGAAGTTGGCTAATTAGAACGTTTTTCTTGGAAGTTCTTCGTAAAATCTGAGTGCTAAGTTCATCCAACAAGTCATCAGCATCGTATGCCACATCTTTGAGCTTTGACAGCCAAATCCTCATCTTCTTATCTTTGTGCTGTCTCTCCTCTGCATCTTCAATCACAGCTTGAATTATTGGAAGCTTCTCCTGTAGTTTTCTGATCTCCTTCTTGAAACCTCCGTAGTTTTGTATTTTCTTGAAAATTGGAGCAGTCAACTTGTTTAGGACTAACTGTACAAGGGGCGATACAATCAAAGATTCCATGGAGCTAAATCTAGTGAGATCGAGAGCAACTATTGCGGGGGTAATACAAGCAATCCCTTGACATCAGAGCATGTAGCTTATTTCCTCTCAAGTCTCAACCCCCTCCTAAGATATTGCAGTACAGTTGTTTCCGAATTTGTCTGCTTTAGGAGACTTCAGACTGTGGTGGCATTGACTAATGTATATTATAATGAAAGTCCATAGAAAACCTGATAGCATCTTGTGGTAAACAATGGTAATCAGGCCCCACAGTTTACATTTTTCCATTTTTATGTCTGAACAACTGCTGCTTTATACGAATATTTCCGTTTCAGGGTCAAGGGATTCGGCTTAATTGTATGTGTATTTCATACATGAAATTCAGACTTGTTTTATGTATTTAATGATGATAGCTAGCAAGGAACTAAAGATTGTAGTCTTTAGCTGCTAACAATTTTGCGTATGACATGAGATTTATGTATAAAATGGTAATGGAATTATTAATTACACAACATTTCCAAAAAAAAAAAAGTGTCTTTAAGCCACATTCTGTCCCCAATAACCCCATCTGGGACCGGAAAATGCTTGCTTAATATTTAATGTAATTTCAAAATCCAAATAACACTATAGGCCGCAGGAATAAGAAAAACAAGTTGATGCCAAGCCTTTTCTTATTTCTTCACATCCCTCTCCAAGCCAAAGCGGATTAGAAAATAGGACCAGCTGCAAGAATCTCTTCTGTCAGCTTGTTGTCTTTTCCAATCTTATAATTTGCAAACACCTCAAAATTTTTCCTGAACAGGCCAGCCAGCTTCAACAGTGCATCACCGTAGGCTTTCTTGTCCGGCCACTGCAATTCAACAAAAGCGATTGAATGACATATAAGTTTGATTCAGAAATAGTAAATTGAAGAAAGAAGAAGAAAGCCAACTTACTGTGTTAACAGGATCCAAGATTTCTGAGGGCACTCCCTCAATCTCAGTTGGGATTTCGAGCCCAAAAACTTCAGTCTTCTTGTAATTTGCCTTCAATAGTTCACCTGAATGTATTGCGTTAATAATTTTCCGAGTGTATGCCAACTTCATACGCTTTCCAGATCCGTAGCTGCCACCTGACCAGCCAGTATTGACTAGCCATCCTGTAGCTCCATGCTTCTGCATTTTTTCAGTCAACATAGCTGCATATTTGGTAGGATGCAGCATGATAAATGCTGCACCAAAGCAAGCCGAAAATGTTGCTTGTGGCTCCTTAATACCATCCTCTGTACCAGCCACCTGTTCAAGCAATTGGGTTAGCTAACTAACCACCTGGAAAAATCTCTTGAACCTGGCGGAGATTTACTAAACAATGTATTAAAGACACAACAGGTTTAGCAAGTACCAGAGCAGTATAACCACTAATAAAGTGGTACATGGTCTGTGCCAAGCTCAGCTTGCTCACAGGTGGGAGAACTCCGAAAGCATCACAAGCTAGAAGGATAACATTCTTTGGATGGGGGCCCACACATGGTATCTTAGCATTCGGAATGTACTCTATGGGATATGCTGCCCGTGTGTTTTCTGCAACAAGAAGCGAAAAATTGATTCAGTGTCAGGATCAAATCTTAATCTATACAGGAAAAAAGCAGTTAATTGTTTTAGACTCTGGCCCATTAGAAGATAGTTGATCAAAGAAGCATAAAGTAGGACTTAACTATAGGTTAATCAAAATGTAATTTCTTTCTGACATAGGCAGGCAATAAGATTTCTCAGCCCAAGCATGCAGATTCATTATTACCTGTGACAGATTTGTCTGAATAATCTACTTCTCGAGTATGCTCATCGAACACTACGTTCTCCAGCACTGCAATGCATAATCAATCTTATTACCTCCACATTTAACATCATTAAATGAAAATTACTAAGCAGATACTCGATTCACTGCATAATCAAGTTTTTTGAAGATGAACCATAGTCTTACCAGTTCCAAACTTTATAGAATTCCAGATGTCAGGCTCTTTCTCTCTTGAAAGATCAACGCACTTAGCATAGCAACCACCTTCAATGTTCGACACGCCATTCTCACTCCAGCAATGTTCATCATCCCCAATTAAGTACCTATTGTGATCAGTAGACAGAGTAGTCTTGCCAGTACCTATTACAAACATAAACAGGATTTAAGGGAACTCATCAGCAACAATATTATGGCAAAAGGTAAGAGTATCAAATAGAGATCGTAAGAGGCACATATCAGTTGGCAGCTGATCGATCTCCACACTGCAGGGTGATGATTGCAATGATACTATACCTGACAATCCAAAAAAGAGGGCAACATCCCCATCTTTTCCCATATTGCAGCCAGAGTGAAGGGAGAGAATTTGACGCTTAGGCATGAGGTAATGCATAACGCTGAATAGACCTTTCTTCATTTCCCCAGCATACTGAGTGCCAAGGATAACCATTTCTTTCCTAGCAAGATTGACATCTATGCTAGTGGAAGAAGTCATGTAGTGGGTGTAACGATTACATGGGAACTGCCCGGCATTGTATATAGTGAAGTCCGGAGTTCCAAAGTCCTCCAGCTCTTCAGGAGTGGGTCGGATACACCTGTAACCCACCCAGTTATATACTAAGCTTGCACATTATTTCATCTCTGTTTATACTTGGCGTCTTATACAGCTACTGAATTTTGTTTAAAGGGTAATATATTCTTGCTTATTAATGATCTATGTTGATGAAACGGGAAAACTATGAATAAAAATTTGTTCAAAACTCAGGAAAGAAAGTGAAACTTTAGCAAACATCTGTCTTCTCTATGTTTCTTGATCAAATAATTCTGATAAAAATTTCTGCTATGTACTTTGGCATTTTTTTACTTACATGTTGTGCATGAACAATGAATGGTAAGCCCTGGCAGATACAATACGAACTTTAATTCGGTGCTCTGGATCCCAGTTCAGAAATTGATCATTTACAAACACCTGAAATGAAGATTTACAAATGTCATCACCCAACTTCATTACAAATTTGGAAAGACATTGAGTAGGTTTGACTGAGAGCTATATAGCATCAAAATTTGACAGCTTAGACATGCAAACATTAGGCAAGCGCTGAGGTTCGAATCACGTTCAATGATTCTATTCCAATTAATTAGAAAGCTGGATTAACTTACATGGGTAATTCATTACTCGTTATCAAAGATGAGTACAGTTCAATTCATCAATGAACAGATCATTCTAAGGTAGTTCAATGAATTAACAGAATCTAGGACCCAAAGCATAAGCTCTAATGTAGTTATATCATTTCGTTGAAAATTATTCAGTAATCCCTCAAGTTGTGACCACACAACAGCAGTTCTTACTGTACAAAGCACCACCCTCACCACCATAACTATTATCCTTGAGTGACCTGTCATGACAAGGCACGCCTAACAATAAAATCCCACCTCAATAAATTGAGAAAATACCATGCAATTGCCTGCCACTACATGCTAAACACGATCCTAGGCTGGCCATGTATATATAGGAGAAAACGACAAAAAGAAATGGGCTGTTATGGAGTTCTGTTACAACGTCCTACATGGGATACTGTCATGTCATGTCCTCTTTTTTGGGATCACTTGACACAAAAGTTGAATGATTATGGTTGTTGAGAAGCTAACTTTTACTAATAAAAAAATTAAATGACTTCAATATCAATAAATTGAATAACAAGAAATAATTTTATCTTTTTCAAATTAAGGAAAAATTAATTTAATAAAATATAACAAAATATAAAAGTAGCTTCTTCTGTTCAACACTTCCTTATTCACAGTGAAAGAGCTAACCTTTATAACATGTTAACCTATGACAAATCTAAAAAAAAATCTACCGTTCTTCATGTTATCTATCGTTCTAAGGATTGCTAGTTGTAAGGTGGTTATAACGCTCTTGTGCAGTGACAAAACGTTGGATAAAGATGGGTATCTTTCTCAAGCCCACTTAACAGAAAAAGTAAAGGCAAAAACACCCGAAGTGGCCACAGTCCCACAGATGTGGGAATGGACGAGAGCCACATCATGCTAAAATCGGATTTAGCATAGTTAAGGTATTATTTTAAAAAATCAACATCTTCTTAACTCAAGGCTATGAACTAATTAATTAAGATGAAGTTGTAACTTATAAGCAAGGTGATCAGTTTTATTTTCTCAATATTATTGTAAATTATTAGTATCGAAATCGTTCTTAAAATTGAGGTCTTGTGTTCAAATTTTAATCTGAGTCATATAAATAAAAGAAATGTTCAACGTCAAAGGCACTAAAGATAGATTAGGAGCTAATCAAAATGCATACCTTGTCTAACGAGTTCAAGTAATCAACAGCTCTTTCTCTATTGACCAAGAAAGTATGCTCGTCCATTTCAATGTTAGGCGAGCCCCTGCAAAAGAAATTGATAATGCAAGCTTTAACTCAATACAGATTTGGCTCCCATCAATTTGAGGATGCTAAAATTCAAGTCTAATCAATTTTGCTGAAAAAAAAAACGAAGACAAGAAGTGGTACAGGACTTACTTTCCCCACCAAAGTTCATGTTCAGTGGTAGAGTCCTTAACGACACGCTTATCTCTTGGAGCTCTGCCAGTCTTTGCCCCAGAAAGCGTAGCTAATGCACCAGTTGCTGTTATAAATGAACCCTTCTCGTACTTTATAGCTTGCTCATACAGTTCTACAATACAATACATACACAGGTTGTGAAATTGTGAAGTTGAAGTTTTGATTAAATTAAATTTTAAAAACTGATCACTTTGACATTAATTATAGATTATTTTAAACAATACTTTTATGATGCGTGTAAAATTAATAAACTAATAACTAAATTATTTAATATATTTCTATGTGGACAAAACTGAGCTTTCTTTTTTTTTTGTCTGACTTATCGGTATTTAGAATCTACTGAATTCTTATTAGTCCAGTTCGATTCAAGTAAAACCACAACAGTCACAAAAGTTTTTCAATAACTAATTTAATGCAATTGCATACACTACGTTTAGAATTCGAGATGTTATTTGAGTAACAACAATTCTTTACCAGTTGATTCCAACAATTATTGACATAAAATTGAGCTTTAAGTTTATTCATTTATTTTAAATCTTTAACTTGAATTAAGGATGTTTCAGGGTTTAACTCTTCAACCTTGATAAATACGCAACCCACTCAAGAATTAAAAAATTTAGTAATAAAATTGTTTCTCTTAATAAAAAAATTATTATGATCCTTTAAAAATCTTATATACCAAAAAAAATAAAAGTATTGAAATCTAAGATTTAATAAAAGGGTGAGCAAAAATAAAACAAAAAAATTAATTAATTACCAGCAGGAGAGAGGTTGTAGAGGATATGGGTAAACTTGAGAGAACTATCACTAACACTGATAGCTGGGGCAAAAATTTGAGGATGTGAAACGTGCGACACCGTCTGCCCTTCTGCCTTCCTTGCTGGGTCCCCTCTCACCACCTTCGGCCCTGTCTCTCGGGTCAATGATGCTAAAGATGCACTGCACAATACAACGCAATATACATACAGTTAACTTTTAAGCATTATTTTATCTTTTTTACCATCAAGCCACCAATTGATTACCTGATAGATTGGAGCTGCTGTTTCTGTCGTTGCTCTTCTGAAAGTGGCGATGGAGGTCCGCCCTTGATGGGTGTGGTGGGTGCTGATTTCTTCCTTTGAAGAGAGTGAAGTTCATCGATTGTTTTCGCTTTCACAGTCGGTCCACTGTCATCGTGACAGACATCATTCTTTTGAGTAACAATCTTGGGCAAGCCCTTGCGTCCGCTGTTGCTGCTGCTGCTTTTGAAACTGAACTCTCCATTCTCTGCCATTCTTTATTCTTTGATTGATCTTGCTCTGCAATATATAACAACTTTCAGTACATATAATACCTATCTTTTTGCAAGAATTCCTGTAAGCGTAAAAAACAGCGCATTATAAAAGTCATGTGATGTACGTAATAATTAACAAACAAAGCTAAAAGAAACGATCGGATAATGGAAACAGAGCAGGGCAGAGCAGACCAGACGAGACGAGGAGCTGAACAGCTGAGAAAATTGGATAAGGATGTGTGTATTTATAAATTAATGAGGATAAGGATAAGTATGACACGAATATGCAAAAACTCCTAAAAAGGGAAGAAAGAGAACTCCCAAGTGAGGAAATTAAGAAGGAAGTTTCTGGGTTGTTTGGCTTTGTATATTGTATACGATAGGAATGGTTATGGAGCGAATAGAGGGGAGAGTTTGTTTACAAATGGCAATGAATGCATGGCAATGAGCGCCAATGCCTCTCTTTATAAAGGATTTCCATTTGACTATAAACTACCCCAATCCTTAACCTAACTATGGTTTAGATAACCATGCCCATAGTATTTTCATTTTTTTTAATCTATTTAGTATTCGATAGCTATAAGGGCTAATGCTGTTCCAAAATTTAAGTAGGATGGATTTAAAGAGGATAAAATTTTCTCTTAACGCTTGTTTTCATTATATATAAGATCCAAGTTTAAGAAGAGTAGATCTATAGAGAATAAAATCCTCAACCAACACTTATTTTCTCCATATATGAGATCCAAAATCGAACTTACTTTATAAAATAAACCGAACGCTTACTTTATGAAATTGATATTGGAGATAACAAGTTTATTCAATTTCGGTTGTTTCAAATTTCGTTGTATCCAATTGGATTCATAAATTCAAAAAAATAAAATAATAAAATTGAACCGAACGAAATCAATTTGATTTTCAGTTCGGTTCATTTGAAAGACTTACTCACCTCTATATGTGCTTTTGATATTAGAGATAAGTCCATATTTATAAATAAAATAAGTAAATTATAATATTTGTTTTAATTTACATGATATTAAATTTTTTAAAAAAATTCTCTTAATAAACCTTGTCACGAATTGGATTAAAAATTGAAAAAGGTACAATCTAAAATTCAAGATGCAACTTCAAACCTTAAATTAACAATGGATAAGGCGCAAATG
The DNA here is from genome assembly GCA_949634005.1 of Mallotus japonicus. Lineage (NCBI taxonomy): Eukaryota > Viridiplantae > Streptophyta > Magnoliopsida > Malpighiales > Euphorbiaceae > Mallotus > Mallotus japonicus. The sequence continues at coordinate 14,184 of CATIWK010236273.1, forward strand.
GTTATGCATAATAATGAGGTAGGTTGGAGCTGGATTTTTTTTTATAATAATTCATTTTTACGGCAAACATATATTTTTAATTGAATTAAATTTTAAAACATATTAAAATTTTAATTTTAATTTTAAAAAATAAGCACTTTATATTAGTATTTAAGTAAATTTAAATTTTGATTTTTTTTAATTAATATGTTACCATTGGAGTTTTGAAATTACAAAATCAAAGAACCAGAAATATCACTGATGAATACTTACATCAGATCATTTGGAATATAAATAGAACTTAGGATTATTTTGAGAAAAAAAAAATGATTGGGGTATGAATTACATAATAATAGGCACAAACTCATACGTCTCCCACGCACTGGATAGAAAAAGACTACCAGATAAGGAATGGCAGTGCTTGACATCTTTGCTTTTGCTTTGCTTCATACATTGTTCTGTGTGTTCATGTTTTTGTTTTGTTGCTTCTAGTGTCATGTCATCTGATCTCAATCCAATCTCTTTCACAAGTCACAAGGTTTTTGTGAACACAACCAATATTATTATCATCTATTACATACACATATGTGCTAGCAAGTCAAGTCTCTGCCCTTAAAGTTTAGCTCAAGCCACAAAAGTCTTTTACTTTTTTGGAAGAAACCAGAAAGAGATCCACCTTTAACGGTGACTCATAAAAAATAATTTTTAAAATATTAATTACTAATAAATAATTATATCTTTCTTCGTTCCAATAATACTAAATCCAGTATGGAGTTAAAAAGAGAAAAAAAAAAAGGTCAAGTGTCTACCTTTGCTCCTCAAAACAATTGTCAAATCTCTGCCTCTTCTATCCATATCTTGATAAATTATGGTTGACAAATTACATGACTATTACTATTCCAATATTTTTCATTTATAGTGGTTAACATTTTTCTTCCAACAGTTTTCATCAAAATATAGTTGACTAGCTTTTTTATCTCCATTTATTTGAAGTTTCAATATCCCATTTAACAAATTAATCCATTTTATAGTGTATGAAATTAACATTTCTGATTAGAAATGCTAATCAGCAATGGTCTAATTGGTAGTTTTACTTGTAATAATTATGAAGGTCTCGATTTCAGATCTTCACAACCACTATCTACCAGTTATCACTTTTATAGTGAATGTTAAAGAATGATTACACCTTGTGTAATTTACCACTCATTGAGCCTCTATTGAAATTTAAAAAATAAAAACGCTAGTTTTTTTTTTATGAAAATGCTTTTAAGAAAATAAATAGAGATGAATTAAATTTTTTGATTTTGAGATTACGAGTTTGAAAGTATGAATGTTGGTTAAAAATAGTAATATTTGATTGAAGTTTTAATAACTTTTTGTGTACGTGGTTCCAAAAAAAAAAAAGAAACTTTTTGTGTATGTCAAAACCTCCTCCAACTAAAAGAGTGCTAGGAAAGAAGTAAGAAGCTCAAGTCTTCTACTTAAAAGAAAAAAAAAATGAATAAAAATGACCAAGAATAGTGTCACACTGTAACTTCACCTGGTTTTACTGAAATGAACAGAGGAAAAAGGAAATGACTTATCTTGATAATACTGAAATTATTTTTTAAAAATTAAAATTTTGAAACTTAATTTATTTTAAAAAAGGAAAAGCTCATGTGGCCCTCAAATTCATATAGTTTGTTTTATTGAGCCTCTATTGTAGGCGGCGGGGTTTAGCGCGCGCCCAAGTGTTGGTGACCACGGCACTGTGTAAGCTCAGGGCCTACTAGGATATACGAATATGGGCTTTAGGCCCATTAACGGAGATGGAGTCGCCACCCGGATAAAAGCCGGGACACACTTACAGCAACTAGATTCCACGGAGGTACCCAGAAGCCGTC
>CATIWK010236370.1:0-23644 GCA_949634005.1 Mallotus japonicus
AAAGAAACAAATTGTTCCTACCTTTGTACATCAACTACTTCTATCCCTTGGTCAAAACCAGTGTTTGGTTCCCGAGGGTGAGCTTTAATCTTGACAGGTCTAGCAACTGGATCACACGTGTTCTGAACTCGGCAGCTTCCTACCTCCACACATCTTATAAGGAAATTCACAGTGGTGTAAGAATCACTGTCAATACTAGGAGCTTGAAAAATACGCTCCGCCCTAAGGGACTCATGGAGTTGCTCCTGCGAGAGCTTTTGAAAATGCTCGGCTAATACCATAAAAGGCACACCTGCTGTAATAGGAACTGGAAGCCATGAACTTGTTTGCTTCAAAGTGAGATCATCTAGATGGATTAAAACCTTAGGTACAGGTTTAGTTAGAGCAACCTGAGCGCTAATATTTAAAACATGAGGAAAGCCCTTGTCTGAATAGAGGATCTCATCCATCTCAACCAGATCAACAAATAAAGCCCTGATCATTTCCGTTGCATTTGCATTTAAGAGTTGGTTAAAAGGCAGACCTAGTACCTGTTCCCACAAGGTTTCATTTGAGAAAAAAATTTCCTCCATGAACAAAATAGGATACCATTCTACAATCACCATCAAAGATCGGTGAATATACCATGAAAAGCCTTTTCTGACTCCTTGTCTTTCCCTCTTTATTGCTGAATATGAACACAAATGTGTGCCTTGGTCCCAGTTCGTGAAACTGTAGATCTGTAGCGAAGCTCCAATGTTGTGATAAGATGTTGAGCAAAATATTTACAGAGTATTTTCTTGAGCTGATTTTCCGGCTGAATAACCTGATTTTAAGCCTGGGTGGCTGTAGTTCCTTCGTTGACAGCAAATCTAGAGAGCAATCTGTTCCTTCGTATTTCTTGTTTTCGGAAGGAACAACGAGATGATTCCTTAATGGTTCAAAGATAGGAACATCTGCTGAAATTAGGTCTAGTGGGTGCTCTTTAATGGCCTGAAAATGCTTGCTAGAGGAGGCCATTAAGTGCGGTTCAACAAGATTGGTAGAAATAAAAATACGAAAAGGTGGAAAAATAGATTTGTGTTGATTCATTCTAACAGAAAAGACACAAAAGCTCATGGATAGCACTAATAGAAAGCTCATAGAGAGACAAAAGACTACCAAAAACGGTACACTAAACAAAGCTACTCTCGCTGCCGAGAGAGCTTACTTTTTCTCTACTGGTTCAGAGAAAATCAGAGACACTTGGTATTCTATATCATATATCATATTTTTTTAATATATTCTCTGTTTCTGTTATTACTTATTATTGATATTTTTTAGTAATTTAAAATTTATTGAACAAAATCCATAAACAATCTCGGCCGAATGCTCACTTTCATCCCTAAAATTTTTATCTCTTCGGTCTATAACACTTTTCAACTTTTATTTTAATCCATTAAACTTTTTCAAAGTTAATTTTATACCCCATTTCACCTTTCTAAATATGCTATTTTATTTTATCTAACTCATCAATTGTCAGGGTGGATTGAGACGTGTTTGTAGATTTTTTACGGACGTGAAGTAACCAAATCATGCCGATGTATATTCCTAATAAAAATTATAAACTAAAGTGTATAAAAATAAGGGACTAAAATAAATAAAAATAAAATTTTTGGTTTCAATTATACTATCTTTTACCTTCATCTTTAAATTCACCATCCAATATAAGTAAATTGATCAATTTGCCAAGGACAACAATACATATTACAACAACTAATTACTACCACCACAATGATTACTATTTTTCACCATCTTCAACCAATTGGAAAAATCGTAGCTTTTTTCACTTATCAATTGGAATCAAATTAAACTCATTAATAAAGCTTCCCTTACCTCATTTAATGGATTACTGTTTCTATCACCGATACCTTGCTATTGAACAAAATACTCCCTCTGTTTCTAAATAATTGACGTTTTAAGTTACCAATGCATTTTAGCTACTTTTTTTCCTATTTCACCTTTATTTAATATATGAGAATTAATTGAATAAATATCTACTTCTTTTGGAACTCTATACAAAACTAATAATTGATTGAGGAAATTATTATAAGGGTAGTATAGTATTTTACACATATATTAATTACATTTCTTAATTTATGTACATAATCCTTAAACGACAATTAAAAAGGAACAGAGGGAGTACAAAATAAAAAAAAAATTAAAATACCTTCATCAAGAACTATGCCAATGTTCATGGTTTATAATTGTGGCGATGATGATGATGTTTTACTCCCCCGTTCCTTTTTAACTGTCATATTTTAGAGTTTCACTTAGATTAAGGAAATGTTATTTGGATATAAAATATAACTAAATAGGACTAAATTGCCCCTATATTGATAAACTTAAAATTTATTTCACATTAGAAGACTTATTCTTAATATACCAAAAATATTTTGAAAAACTAAATAAGTGTCATAAATGTTACTAAAGATAAAATTGAAAAACAAAAGGTACTATTTTCTTGGATATACAAAAATTACAAATAAATGAAAATTTATTTTTTTCAAAATATGATAGTTAAAAAGTAACAGATGGAGTAATAATTTTCTTTAAAGGTTTTATTGGCATAGAAATCTATTTTGCAGCTACCTAATGGTAGCAAAACCCATCTTCACCACCGCATTCATCCTAAAAGGTCCTCGCCTAAATGCTCTCTATCCATGACCTTGAGCCACCACTAGCTCGACCTTCCAAAAAGAATTCAACCACCACGATCACAACAGAGATCAAGAATATGACTACCGTGATAGACGTGATAGAGACAAGACTGAGGCAGAGATAGAGGTGTTGAACATGAATACGATTGTAATCCTCACCATCGTCACCATCACCGTTTGGAATCCTCTGCAAAAGCGGCTTCCTCATTTGTGCTCTCAATAGGAACAACATCAGTGTGGGAAAAAAGGAGCACTGGAGGAGGACTATGCTAGTGACTAGAAAAAGACGGGAGCGATTATCACCAGTTATGGAAGCGGTGGTTGCCGGTCAGATATAGCATGAGAAAAAAATTAAAGTTAGAGTTTGTTTAATTATTTTTTGTTTTTAATAATTAATTAATAAGTGGCAGTATTGTAATTTTTTACAATTTTGATGCCATACATTAATACTTCAATTTTCCACATTAAAACAAGTGTCGTTCACGCGCTAAATTTTTGTACGTTAGAGGTGAAAGAGGTCCAAAAATCAAAATTTAAAGTTTTAATGGGCTAAAAATTAAAGTTGAGGAGTGCTATAGACCAAAAGAGTAAAGTTCAGGAGTGAAAGTAAGCATTCGGCCAAAAATAATATGATAGTTAATTATTTTTTGAGTAATATTTGTTTTATTTAGACTAATATATTAAATTAAAAATTTGTTAAATTATAAGATAATAAATTATATAATTTTTTAAATCCCATTTAACTGACATATTTTTAAAATATAAGTCAAGCATTATTTTTTTAAGTTATTACTGTGCCATATTATTATTTTTATTTAAATAAAATTATATTTATTTGAATTTTATAAAATAAACTGATGTATATATATATATATATATATATATATATATATATATATATTTATTGATAGAAAATCAAAGAATTTAATACTAATGCATTGTAAAATAAAAATATGACAGAATTTGAACCATATATAACTCAATATATCTTTTGAAAGAAGTGGCCTATATCATAACCCCTCTCTATTTAAAAAAAAAATATATATTTTTTAGTACACACTAAAAATAATTGTTTAAAATAATCTCTAGAAAATTAAACACTATTGAAAATACATTCTTCTTATCCATTATAGTTTTTGACTAAATTAATTTTCTTGAGAGTGAATTACACGAGTTGGTTTTATGTTTATGTTAATTTTGTTATGTGTGATCTATAAATTAGATTGGGATTGAATTTTTAAAAATTTACGTTATAGGTTCTTTACAAATTTTAATATTGAAATTCATAAATTTGCAAATATTTACGAAAGATGATCATTTAAAAAAAAAAAAATTAGAATGAATTTATTATTATTTTTTTTCGTTAGAAAACAAGTGGTTAATTCGCTAGGGGAGAGTAGCATGAGTGGAAGATTGAACTCATACATTTTTTGTTGTCGGAAAGAATAAATTTTTTATTTTATTTTATTTTGACACTCAGAAAGAACAAAAATTAAAATGGATTGATTATCTTGCACGGCTAATGTATATATCAAATAAACATTGAATTACTTATATATAAGATTAATTTAATTAAAGTTTGGATGAACAGGAGACAATTTCCCCAATCCTAAAGCTACATATATTTTCTCAACCGTCAAGATTGTCCAACAAAACAAAATAAAAAAATTCACATAATATTTTTTAGATGATAAAATTTATTTATATTTTTTATAAATTCAATTTTTAGTTACATCATGCAGTAAATTAAAAAAAATTAAAAATTAATTAAGTAAAAATATATTAATTATATTATTTAAATATAAGCTAATAAAATATATAAATTAATCACTTAGATAAAAAATTTAAATATTATGATAGAAAAAATAATATATATTTTTGACAACTTGATAAATATTTATAATTTTTTTTTTCTTTCACTTTGTAGTTTGCATATATATCTAAACGATATTAATGGCTCAGACGGCTAAATAAAAAAAAAAAAAAAAAAAAAGGGAAATTACTCTCTTTTTCTTCCTTACTTCTCCAAAGCCAAAAGTCCCAACAAAAGCTGTTTTTAAAAAAAAAAAAGTCCCAACAAAAGACGCTAGCTAAAGCTTTGGCCGGTCAGTCTTCACTTCTTCTTCTTCTTCTTCTTTCTTCTTTTTCTTTTGTGCCTTTTGATTAGTTCTTTCTCTTAACAAAATAATCCTCTTCTTATTCATCAAGCTTAGCCGCCTCTTTCTCTACAGGTTTGCTTCTTTTACGTATTATCTCATATATGTTAGTTCTGTTTGATGATGGTAAATGAGTATTATAAGTTTAAGACTTTCTTTTATGTGATTCTATAGTAATTAGCTTGAAATTTTGAAGCTTTGGATAGTTTTATTATCTGGGTCTGATTCATTTTTCCATTTGGTGACGTGTGTGTAGGACAATTTTGGTTCTGCTGTAAGGTTTAAGCACTTTTGAGGGTTTTAAGAGGTGGAATTTGGATCTATAGCGTCTCTAGCAACTGGGTTTTCAATATTGTACTGGTTTGTTGAGCAGGGTGTTGAGGACTTTGACTGATTGTTGTTTTGCTAAAATTTGGAAGAGATTGTGAAAATCACTATCAAAGTATCATCAATCTTCTGACAAGTTGTATACTTGGTTTTCAAGACTGTACCTTTGAATGGTGATAGGGAAGAATTGAGAATTCCTGTTTAAGACAGTCTGATTCCTTGAACTTTCAAGTTTCATTATCCTGGTTCTTGCTTCTGTCAATTTGGTGAACTGGGTTGCTTTATGGTGATTGTTCAAAACTAAGCTACTCTTGGTTCAGCACTTTGAACTTGTGTGAAGATTGGTGTTTTTTGAACTTCAAGCTATGGTTGCCTATCATATTAGGTAGGCTGTACCGGGTGTAAAATATATTGGTTGGATTTCTATGGTTTATGGGGTTGCAGTTCTGTGTTTTCAGAACTTCTGCTTGTTTTATTTGGCTTAGTTGATGCTTTCAAAATATAGAGATGTTTTTGTTAAGTTCAAGTTCTGAAAGGTGGAAATGGAGCAGATTATTTTGTTGATAATGGCCATTTCTGCATTTACTCTGTTGTTGTTGGTTCAATTCCCAGTTATACTTTCCTCAGGGTTTGACATACATTCAAAGGTTTGTGGAACTGATCACCTAGCCTATTCAAATGTTCATGGTGATGAAGTGTTTTACATTAACGGGAATTGTGTAGACAAAGATTCATTTTGTAAGGCCCTCCATTTTCACTATGAAAATGATTGCATCTTTGAGAGCTATCAGGGCAGTAGCTACTGTGGTTTGGACCTGTCATTAGGTACATGCTGATACAACATTATCTCTTGTTCTCTGCTTCTAAAGTTTATCAAGTTATTTTTTTAGGCTAGCTACTCTATGAAGTTCGTTCAGGGTGAGTTTCTAATTAAATGTTACTGTTTTGGCAGCTGACTTGCCCCTCAAGCGAGGACGAAAACTTCTGCCAAAAGATGTTAGACCTCAAGATAAAAATGGTCCCACAGGTTTTTCCACCCCCAAACAAGTTGGCTTAGCAGCCACTGGAATCGCTATCATCTGTTGTGGTCTTCTATGTCCCTGTTTTTATAAAAAAAAGAAAGCAGCTCCCCAAACTGTCCTTGAAAAAGATCCGGTGTCAAGTGAGTTCAGTATTGTTTACTTGTATCTCATCATTTATAATATTGGAATTGGCTCTTTTCTTACTGACTTTAATATGGATTTCACTAACTATATGTGGTTTCTTGATTGATAGAGTTAGATCAAGAATTAAGAACTGTCAAACTCTTGTGTTGGTGATCATTTCATTTGTGAATATATTTGGTCACTAACTCTTTTTCTGCACTATATTTCTGTCATGAAATTGACAAATCACTCTATTACATTGTTGCAGTGGACTCGGTTTCTTCTTTCGATAATAATTCTACTTTTGAAAAAGTTCCACCTAGTCCACTCCGGGTTCCACCAAGTCCTTCTAGATTTTCAATTTCTCCAAAACTAAACAGAATGGGATCAGTTCATCTCAATTTGCATCAGGCTGCAAAAGCTACACAAAATTTCTCACGATCACTTCAGATAGGTGAAGGAGGCTTTGGAACTGTCTACAAGGCTCAACTAGAAGATGGGCAGGTAGTTGCCATAAAACGAGCAAAGAAGGTAAAAGAGTAATTCCCTTCTTAACATCCTACTATTGGCGGACTTGAAAAAAAAAATGCCTATTCTATTTGATCAGCAGAAACATGTGTTTAATTATTGAGTAAACATACATTTGTTTGTTGGATAGATGAACGCCGATATGCAATTAACAGGAAAGTAGAGTTTTGGAGTACCATGAAAATTAATGTTTTCAAAACTAAATAGAATGTAAATGGAGTATATACTATCCAATTTTGATGTAACAGAAGAAGTGAGTGACGTGAGGTTAACTTATGGTGTAGGGTGCATTTTACATCCCTAGACACATCATACAATTGGATGGTTGAAGTAAGGGGCATGTCAACCATAGGATTATTGCTGGATGGATGAAAAATGGATAAATGCAATAGGTGCTTTATGTAATTTTTTTTACTAGACAAGTTGAAGGGAAGATTTTATATGCCCTCAATTTGATTGGCTATGATTAATGACAAAGAAAATGGGGCAGTAAAGGATTTTAATGTGGATGTACAGAAATATGAGTAAGGACTGAATGGGGATTGAGAAAATTATAGGAAGGTGGACATGGCACAAAAAAATAGTTGAGAGAAGAACGAATAATATGGTCAAGACATGCAGATAAAAAAAGACGAACAAATGCACTAGTATGGTAAGTTGAGCATATTTTAAATTACAAGAGAGAATAAAGTAAGGTCATTTATGGGAGGAAGTGGAGAAAATTAGTGAAAAAGTGTGTGGAGGCTATACTTTTTTGCAACAATAGTACTAATTTGGATAGAATAATGGACAGAAATACATATGGCCAATCCCCAAGTTGGGGCTAGTTGGGTTTTGTTGGGTTGTTATGCATATAACTATGGGGGCTCTTGGGATATTTTCATAATTGATGATGATCTCTTCCAAGTTGACCCATCACAACCATGTTTTTTCTTTACATAAATATACCAATTTTATGTCGCATGTGCATTTTAGTTTAGCAATTTATTGGGGAAAGAATAAAATGCTTTGTTCTAACATGGATGTCAATATTGCATCTTGAGAAGATGAGCAGATATATCAATATATGTATATATGTCATCAATGCACTAAAGAACTTATAGTAGTTGTCTGTAAATCAACAAAGGAAACAGGTGTGCAATTTGATATACCTGTATACATCCCAATTGTAATGAAGAATGACAGATTTTTCAGGATGATTGCACACATCCAGCTATACAGAGATGGATACACTGGACTAATAGGATATTGTTATAACTTTGAGAGAGAACATGCTAAATTTGTGCATGGGCCTATCGTTTCAGTTTTCTTATTTTGCTTTAGATTGGTGTTTTTTATCTATAAATGCTGGAGTGGCTGAAGAGAATTCATAATTATCTTTCTGGTCACTTGCTTTACAAAATTAACCACATTTTTTTCTGTTGGTCGATGATTAATATTATATAGGAACACTATGAGAGCTTGAGAACTGAATTCAGCAGTGAAGTTGAACTTCTAGCAAAAATTGATCATCGGAATTTGGTGAAGTTACTTGGTTATGTGGATAAAGGAAATGAGCGTCTTATTATCACGGAGTATGTGCCAAATGGCAATCTTAGAGAACATTTGGATGGTAAGCTCTTTTATCTAGCTCACATACATTCTCAATCTGGAAAATACACTTTACACGAATGGTTTTGCTTTAATTTCATGCAGGTCAGCGTGGAAGAATTTTGGACTTCAATCAAAGGCTTGAAATAGCCATTGATGTTGCTCATGGACTTACATATCTCCATACGTATGCAGGTTAGACAACAGTCTTTGGTTATTTATTCATGAAACTTCATAATTCTATAAATTAAGATATCTTACCCAAATGGCCTGTCTGAGATTTTGAGAAGAGTACTTTAGGATTGTGTAAGCTAAATTTGCTTGTGGCCCCGAATATAGATTGTTTAAACTGCATATTTGGGGTCATAGCTGCCTTTTTGTTTCTGTAATTTGAGCACTTCCACCTTCTACATGGTTGACATTTGATTCAAGGGCCAGTTTATCTCATTAGGTTTTTCCCCTGTATAGGAAAGTTTTCTGGTTGGAGAATGTGCTAGAGGTTAATTTTGCCTATACTAATTTTATTCTGTCATTGTTTTCTCCCTCCATCTCTTGCAATGTGCATTTGCTTCAGACAATTAGTCATGGAAATGTTTACAAATTAGTTGTCAATTTTAGTTTCCACCTAACAATAACTTCAAAACACGATTGTTGTAGTAGCACCTTCAATCATAAAATTAGCCAGTCAAATTTAATCTTGAGAATTTTGGCTCATGCCTTTAGCAGTGTGCTATATGATGTCAGCCAGGTGCTACTGCAACATTCATATCCCACCATCAATTCTGTATGGCCTTCATCATCACATGAATATCATTAATGATGTCTTGTGTCACTGCAAATAGCTTTCTTAGAAATATCATGCATGCTAGCCGGAGTCAATAAATGTTATCTACCTAAATCATCTTGTATATTTGATTTAATGGAATTGAAACTAGCAGTAGCTTTACTGGATTAAACCTATATTTGTTTAAGATGTTAGCTTCTTTAGTTCCATACACAGAGAAGGGGGCAAAAAAAAACTCATGTTATGAGATCACCTGATTAGAAATTTCTCTGCTTGAATATTTCATTTTGCTGAGCTTTGAAATACCAACATATCAGTAATTTCTTTTAAAGGGGAAGAAGTATGTTGAGTTTCTGTGGCTGTTGGAAATATAGCTTTTGCTTTTGTTCTTTTCTAACCCCATTCATTGTCTGGAATCATTTCTGAGGTCGATCATAATTTACTATTTGGATGTTCCATCATTAGGGGGTTGCAAGACACAGTTCTATAGTTGCTAATGTGCATATCATCTATTTAAATGTTAGATCATGCTTCATGCATATGAATGTGAGTCGAGCAAATCTTGAGCTTATGTTTGATTTTACAACATTGAGTAACTAACTACTACATTTGGGCTGAGCTATTTTCTAAATCCTAGAATTTTCAAAATTTTTATCGTGAAAAAGAAAGGGTAGGAATATGAAACCCAAGGGACTGGAAGATGTCCTCATTTGGCATGCATTTCAAATCCTAGGAACTAAAGGACAGTACCATTGGCATGGAAGTTTCAAGTGAGACTATTTTTTTTTTTAATTTCAAAATGAAAAAAACAGAGTGATGTACTGTTTTTCTTTAGGAATTTTTATGAAGTGGTTAAGCTGCCTTTGTGCACAATTTTTGATGCTAGGTAGTAGTAGTCAGCCCTCAGCATATATGTTACTTGATATAAATTAATATGCTTTGACTTATAGCATTCTATATAGCTGATATATCATCTTGTATTAGTATTGCTACTAATGGAGTTTTATTCAGTGTTCGTGATCGAAACCTCTAATACAATAGATTTGTATTCTTATCTTCATTTTCCTGATTTGTTTCTCAGATACTTTGTTTTCCCATAGATTGGTCTTGTCACCATATAGGTCATTTATCTCTTAGATGTTTGACTTATCTTTGTCTATACCTTATGTGCTCTTTTCCTCACAATAGAGAAGCAAATCATTCATCGGGATGTTAAATCATCGAACATTCTTTTGACTGAGAGCATGAGGGCTAAGGTTGCTGATTTTGGGTTTGCAAGACTTGGTCCAGTGGACGCTGATCAGACTCACATTTCAACCAAAGTAAAAGGGACAGTGGGTTACCTTGACCCTGAATATATGAAGACCTATCAACTTACCACCAAGAGTGATGTATACTCATTCGGGATCTTGCTTCTAGAAACTCTAACAGGCCGCCGTCCAGTGGAGATGAAGAGACCTGCGGATGAGCGCGTGACGCTTAGATGGGTAAGCTTACCCTCTCTTCTTGTTGATGAGTTTTATTTGATGGTAATTATGGTTACTAGTTTGCTTATTCAATGCCTTGATGCATTTACAATTAGTAAACACATGGTATTATTGTTGCTACCCATGCAGAATCACATACTTATTAATATTTATAGTTGATAAAGAGACCATGTACCACAAGGTCCAAAACCGTAGAATGAGTCAGCTATAGATTATTGTAAATTAGAACATTTGTACGGTTTTTGAGAGACTATATTCTGTTTCTCTGAGCGTAGGTTTCTGTTTTAGGGAGCATGTTCTTGCAGTACGATCAGCTAACTGAAGCTTCTTAAAACCTGGATGCTTGCTAAGATCCACTTTATTTAGCTGTTTTGATGCATTGTTCATTAACCAATCCTATCCAATATATACTATGCTAATTCACTTCCAGGCTCTAAAAACTTCATTTTATATGATCTTAATTGCATGCAGGCCTTTAGGAAGTACAACGAAGGAACTGTAGTGGATATGGTGGATCCATTAATGGTAGAAAGAGTAAATGGCGAGGTACTCATGAAAATTTTTTCATTGGCAATCCAATGTGCTGCGCCTATTCGATCAGATCGACCAGACATGAAAACAGTTGGAGAGCAATTGTGGGCAATAAGGGCAGATTATGTCAAGAGTTTAAAGCGCGGATAACAACCAAAAAATGAACTTTTCAATGGCTTCCTCATAATAGATCATTTCTGCTCTTTTATCACATTTTCTTCCCATCTTCTGTGTAAACATACTCAAATTTAATGTGAGACCAACATTACTTTCATCTTGGCTCCCTTAAATCTTTGATTTACCACTCATTTTTCAAGAACATGATTGTAATTGTGGATCTGTTTTCTTTTCTTCTTCCTGTGTTTTTTTTCTTTTTTTGGTTAACAGACTGTGGAAGATTATGTAAATTTTCTTAGGAAGATTGGGCTACCAATTGACAGGTTTTTTTTTTTCTTTTATTTTTTGACAACATATCACAAGTTTTTGGATTTTCTTATAGATGAATCTGTTTGATGATATTAGGGTTATATGTTTCTTTTTGGGTTTCTCTTCTAATTGGTACAGACATGAATGTCAATGATGAAAGGCACAGGATCTGATAGCCAATGGTCTGACATTAACCCTACCATTCCAAATCAAGCGTTGCGTGGTTATATTGCTCCCTCTATTTTATTATATTGTAATACTTGTTTGACCCCAATTCCAAACGTTTACAAATTATATTTTTTTCATCATTTATTTTTAATCATATTGTACTACTTATTGCTTTTCATCAAAATTTAAATTATAAATTATAAGTTAATCAAATATAGAAGTGAGAACTTAAAAACTTACCATAATAATTTCTTTTAATTATTTTTTATTAAGTGTACATATATATTTTTTATATGCATAATAATAATAATAATTAAATAAATAAAATAAAATTTATCGTAATAATTTTATTTGATTATTTTTTTATTAAGAGTGCATACATATTTTTAATATGCATATCAATAAAAATTATTGAATAAATAAAATTAAAAAAAAAGAAAATGATTGAGAGGTTATAGATTTTTTTTTTACTTTTTATTTTAAATAGAAAAGGAAAAATGTTTTTAGTTGAATAACAAAGAGATGCTTTAGGTAGCATAAAAGGCATAATTTTTGATGGAATAATAGAATGATATTTTAGATGTGTATTTTAAAATAATATTTTTTATAATTTTTTTAAGAAAAAAATGAAACATTCAATGGTTTTACATGTAGAACTTAGTAGTGCATACCTAAATATGAGAATAGACATTTATCAAATTTTGGGCTTAATGATTCTAGAGCTCAATATATATATTAATGAAGTGTAATACAAAAATTAAATAAGTACTATATTTAAAACTAAATAAATAAAAAATTATTTTTAATGAAAGGTAATTAAGATATTCCAAAAAATGGTGTGCATGTAGTAATTATTATCTGCCTTTATTTAACATTTTTCATTGTTGAATTGTTTCTCCTTTCCTTGACCACTTCCAAATAAGATATAGTGTCTTTAGTTTTACTTTATTAATAATTAATTTTATTTTGTACTTATGTATTATAATTAAATAAAAAATTAATGTAATTATTTTTAATTTTATTTATAGAGATACACGTACTGTAGTAAAAATCTGTATTATGCTACTTATTGTTTTTTTTTTTTCAAAGCTGTAAAGAAATGACACTTATATCTTTTTGCAAAGTGTAATATAAAAAAAAACTATTAATTTATTTAAAAATAAATAAATAAAAATTCACTTTTAATGAAAATATGAGGGATAAAAAAAATGGGGTGCATTGGTAAATTATAATTCAGCCCTTTTATTCTACAATGTTATATCATTTGTCCCCCTGGCATTTGAGCAAATAATTTACAAGATTATTCAATTGGGAAGGGTTCAACTATTAATGAGGTGAAACGATCTGTGGTTATACCAATTGAAGTTCCAATACCATCTCCATATTGAAAGATGCATTGAGCAGTTCGTGCCATATTCAGTGACAAGTCTACAACAAATTCTGGAAGTGCACATTTGCTCCTCTCTTCATTAAGTTTCTTCCAAGCATGGCTTATCAACCCCTTTATGTGCTCTTTTGCTTCTTCCTCTGATCATGCACCTTTTTCAGTCATGTAGCACTGGATTGCTTTGCTCACATCACCTCTCTTGCTCTCCGCCTATTTAAGGACAACCCCCCCCCCCCCCCCCATGAACCCAAAAAAAAAAAAAAAAGAAAAAAAGTTCAGCAATGGAGCTAGCAAATTAAAAGGCAAATAGCAAATATAAATGCATATTTCAACTTTAAAAACGTATTAACTTTAGATATTTTTTTTTAACCTGGCCGTAAATGTGTTTCTTAATTTAAATAAACTATTAAATTTATGTACTTTTGTCCCTTAGAAGTAGTTCAGGTGATAAAAAGTGTAACATCCAGTTAAGGAGAAGAGAGTTTGAATTAACCATTTGTATTGGTTGTTAAAAAAAAGTTTATGTAATTTTTTAATCCAACAATAAATGTGTATTTCAATTTAAATAGGACGAGGATGAAGACCAAAATTTATTTTATTAAATTCCGTTTGTTTTTTTCCCTTACGCGTTTGTTCAATAATACAAAAAAAAAAAAAAAAAAGTAGTCTAAAAGTACAAATTCTAATTAAATAATTAGTTAAAATGATAAAATTTAAAAAGAAACGGATGAGCCCGTGATGTCATAATTTAAAAACTCATATTTTATAACTAACTAGTCATGAATCCGTGTTGCACGGACTTTAAATAATATACACATTTTGATATAATGATTAAATAATTTTAATAAATTTAAAATTACAAATTAATTAAATATAAAAGTGAAAATTTAGAAAGTTATTATAACAAATTTATTTAATAATTTTTATTAAAAGTACATATATTTTTTTAATATGTATAATAATAATAATAATTGGAGAAATAAAATAGAAAATAGAAAATAATTTCTACACTACACAATTTTTAGATATATATATATATATATATATTTTAGAATAAAAGACATAATTTCTAATGAAAAAGAAGAGTAGTATTTTAGATGTAGTATAATTAAAGTGTTTTATATAGAATAAAACATATGTATTTTAAAATAAGAATTTTTATAAAGAGAAAAAGGTAATTAAATAGATTAAAAATAAAATATATTACATTAATTTTATTTTCTTTAATATTTATTGTCATTATTTTTAAATATAATAGGATTTTTGTTGAGAACTATTAAATTGTTATTGGAGCATGTATAATAGTGTTTTAGTAAAAAAAATTAGAAATAGAATTTCTAATGGTTTAAAAAAAATGATAGAGTGATTTAAAATAAAAAAAAGTTATTATATAAATACTTTTAAAATTTGAATAGTATTGGAATATATATTGGTGTTTTAGTTAAAAAATTATACTAAAAAATTATATTTCATCCGTTTCAAACTAATTGTCTCTTTTGCAAATAGAAAAAATTTCAATTATTTGTTACTTTTATATATCCAATGCAACATTAATTTTTTCTTTCCTATTTTATCCTTATGTTAACCTTATCTATATTAATTGGTTTTACAAAATTTTATAAATTTTTTTAATATTGAATATATCTAGAGAAGGGTAATTTATTCTCATTTAACTTTTTTTTTTCTATAATAAAGTCTATTAAATATTTTCTTAGTTCAAGTGAAATACTAAAAAAGACAATTAGTTTGGAACAGAGGAAGTAATAAATATTTTATTAATAATAAAAATTAGGATTTTTAATGATTTTATACATTAGTTTTTAGAGTAAATACTTAAATATAAAGATAGACACTTGTCAAATTTTTGAATTGATGACTTTAGATCTCAACATTTAATATATATATATATATATACTCCATTCGTTCCATTCCAATTGTCTTTTAAGGTAGTGTCACAAAGATTAAGAATCATATTTAATAGACATAATTATAGGTGCAAATGATTACATAACCCTCTTCTAGAAAGACTAAAAGTTAGTGTGAATTATAATTACTCCAATAGAAAACTTACTCTAAAAACAAGATAGGGGTAAATTTGGAAAAAAGAGTTTGTTTTTTATTGGTAATCTCAAAAAGACAATTGAAGTGGAACAAATTCTATTTTCTTAAAAGACAATTGGAATGAAACGGAGGGCGTATATATATATAGATTTAAGAATCATATTCAACCTCTTAATTAAAACCAATAATAATTTATTAAAATCTTAGATAACAAATCAAATTTATTGCTCTCTCTATTCCATTCCAATTGTCATTTAAGAAAATATAATTTATTTCACTCCAAATGAATTTTTTAGATTACCAATAAAAAATAAACTTTTCTTTTCAATTTTACCCTTATCTTGATTTTAGAGTAAGTTTCTCTATTGGAATAATTGTAATTTAGACTAATTTTTAGTTTTTTTAAAAAAGGTTATATAGTCATTTGTACTTATAATTATACCTATTAAGTATGATTATTAATCTTTATGACACTACCTTAAAAAATAATTAAAATAAAATGGAGGGAGTATCCTTTTTCAACAGGAAATTAGGGCATCATAATAACAGTAAATCATTACCAATTGTACGCGATGCAAGTTTTCATATAGATGAACGAACCAATATCAATATCATATATATATATATATATATATGAAATCTAATCTATAATCAAAAAGAAAAAAAAACGAAACGCACTAAAACCAGAAACATTGTTCATTGTCCATTTCTCTCATCTATAATAAGTTTTTTTTGTCACTGTTCAAGGGTGATTTTTAACCTTTTTTTGGCCAAAAATCACCCCAAAAACTTATAGATCTACAATATTAATATTAGGTTTTCTTGATTTCAACTTAGTTCTCAAATCAAAATGAGTTTTTAACTCATTATTTTGAATAATTTTTTGGTGTTTGGTGTGGGTTTAATCCCCTTTTGTATGTTGTAATCAAGATCATCAGTTTGTCTACTTATAAAGCAGTATGGGTATGCCAAAAGCAGTATCTCGTTTTGGTAGAAGACAGTCCTCACTAAGGCTGCCGTCGATTGCTTTCCTCTGTGATGGATTCAGGTTTTGGCATCACGGGGTGCAGTGTCTTCTGGAGCCAAGGAACCTTCTACTTGGCGCTGTGCTTGCTCCTGAAGTTGGTCCGGACGTGTTTGGTCAGCAAGAGGATGGCTTGATCTTAAGTGCAAGGTGGTCTATCAAGATTTTGGATTTGTCAGTCATAACAAAAAAAAAAATGGTTCCATTGGCTCCTTCTTTCAGCTGCAGGTGGATGCTCCGGTCAGTATCGACATTCTGCATCAGGGTTGCAGTGTTGCTGGAGATCCGGTCAATCCTCGGTGTGGTTATGTACTGTTTTTTAATTAGTTGTTTTATGATTATACTATCATAGTGGTTACAGAGTTTGTTGTAGTCTATACCAGGGATGGATTATTGTGCATCCCCTGATTTTATGCTTCTACCCTAGAGTAGTTGTTTGTATTCTCACTCATATGGGCGCCTTCGATTTTCTTTATTATCAATGAAATCCTTATTCTAAAAAAAAAAATTCTAATATCTAACTTCCTCAATATTAATGCCTTGACTATCTAAAGAAAAAGATTAATTGTTCAATGAATTCTAATTTCCTATATTTATATCAATACTTTAATTAAAGTATCATCACTATAGAGGAAGAAAAAAGATGGGTTCAAAAGGAGCTCTCCTTTTGTCACATCCCTACGAAATATCTTAGATTATCTAGATTTTTTTTTTTTTGAACGCTATAGATTATCTAGATTCTAGGTCCCTCATTTTTCTCATCGAGTTTTCTTTTCATTTTCCTTTTTTTTTTTTTTTGGTAGCAAAGTTGAGACCCAACTGTACAAATACATTGTATATTGAGAATATAAGCAACGAAAGTTCAGAAATCAAGTATATATGCATGTACACATTCTAAAAAGAACTACTTGCAACATAAAAGAAATTTTTTTGAAAAAATATTAAAACTTGTTTTTATTTGAACTATCGATATTCAATATTTAATGAATTTTAATTAATTCGATTCGATCCGTGTAAAATTATTAGTGAACGGCAAAAATTTTTCAACAATTAATTTAATACAACTAAATTTACTTAAATATGAGACATCATTTAAACGAAAACAACCCTAATGATTCAATATAAATACATTCATAATTTTTTTTTAAAGAAAAATAATTTTATTGATTTAAACTAGCAATATATTAATAGAAACACAGGTACAAATTCGCTAAAAACCATAAAGGATGAAATAACACCCAGATTAATAGCACAATAAATCGGCTTAAAGCCTACAAATTTGATGATACTATAGTAGTGACTAGAATACCTATGACTCTAGTTCTACAACATACTAATGACTATAATCTGATTTGTTGTCTCTGTCTTATCGAATATGCTTTGCCTGTTTGAATCGTCCACACATAAATAAAAAGCTGCAATAAGACGACGAAAAACAAAATGTCCTAACAAGATGATAAAAAACCAAACGCCATAATAAGATGATGAAATCATAAAAACAAAATAAAATCCGGATTCATGTGGAATAATCACTTATTTAAAAAATAAATTGATAAAAAGAGATGTAAATGGGTGATTTTAGTCCAAGAATGGTAAAAAATCACTCCTTCTTACTTAAAGAAGATGAATGGCTAAAAAAAGTTGAAAAAAATGAGGTTAGGATTTTTCGAATTATTTCTTTTTACATTCATAATTTCTAAAAAAACTAGAGTAATATTGATTTTTCTTGAACAAACTTACAAATAGCTTCCTAAAATGGCTATAATTAAAAGAATAAAGAAAGCTACTTTACCTCTTTTTCACAATTTAGTAAGGTCGATATATAATTTCCTTGTTAGGGTAAACATTTTATATGGAAAAATATACAGACAGTGAGATGTTTTGTTTTATGAATCAATATATGACCATGTCCATTGAACTTACAACAACATTTCACAATCTCTTTTATAATTTTGTTCACCTATATGCACAAATTAGATGCTTCCCTTACCAAAGATTATAAACATAGAAAATATCAAATTTTTTGCAATATAATATGGGTAACCCAATTTTTTCATTTAATTTTTATAAAAAGAAAAAAACTCTAACATCGAAAATATAAATAATTATATTTGAACAATAAACTTTAAATTAAAATATTTGACGATATTCACTTAAAAATAAGATGATATATAATTATAATAATTAATTTGAACTATAAATTGACCATTCCATCACTTAAAATAATTTTTACAATCAATATTGCTTGTAAAAGATTGAGATAAAAAAAATTAAGTAAATAAAAATATATAGTAGGAAAAGCGTATTTAGATATGGGAAATTCTGTGGTTACTTGGTTTTTTAATTATTTTTGTTTTAATTTATCTTTATTATCATTGGATGAAAGTGTATGTTATCATCTAATGGTGGTTATTGACAAAGTAAATTTTACTTTGTAAAAACAAAGTAATGATAGAATGCATTATAAAACTCAATAAAAATAATTTAATTTGTAAAATAAAAAAATAGGAAATTTTAGAGAAAAAAATTGAAATTAAGAAAATAAAAAGGAAAGGCAATAAATACAAATCGAGCAGTTGCCAAATGCTTTCTATTTTTGATAAATGAGTAGTAGGGAGATAATAGTAATTACAGACCCAGATTGTCAGAATCAAGAATAAAAAGCAAAACCATCCCCCACACACCATGTCTTGAGTCTTCTCTTCTCTTCCACCTATACAAGAAGAGCTCTTGTTATAAGCCCCATCAGCCCCTTCTTCACAGAGAAGAATCTCCCTCTCTTTCTCTCAAAGTTTTCAACTTTCGATCCCTCTGTGATCAAAACTTCAATCTTTTTTTTGTTGTTCTGTTGGATTCAATTAAGGGTCCTAGCTTTAAAAAGGACTCGGTCTTTTTCCTCCATTTTTATGTACTGAGTGATGGGGTTGTGCTTGCTTCACTCACTGGCTTTCCACATTGTAAGGATGCTCTTCGTCACCAGATTTAAAATCCATGATCCCTTTTCTCTATAATACGATTGTTTAAAGTCTTTCTTTTGGGAATCAAAGTTTGCAACACAAAAAAGAGAAAAGAAAAGATTTTCATTAATATAAGAACTAAGCGAGAGCAAGAAAAAAAAATGGCAGGTGATGGTTCTAATGCTGTGACTGGTACCGTTTTGCTTCAAAACGAGAATCTCCCTTGTGACCCTCTTTGGATTCCCACTTCTTCTTCTACTCTTCATGGTAAGTTCTGTGCGCTTTTTAAACATTTCTGTGCTCTGTTTCTTGCTGGGATTGTTTGTTTTAAATTAAACTTCTCATTTTTATGGATGTTCAATTCATGGGCTTTTTTTTGCATGATTATGAAAACATTTTCTGGGCAAGAAGATTGAGTTTTTATAGCCATGTTCGTTGTACGGGATATAATCCTTGAAAAAACCTGCCTTTTCTTTTCTTGGGTATTTGTTGAAGTTCCTGATATCTGAGGCCTGTTTTTTATTTTGTTGTTAGCCGAGCTGAATCTTGAGGTGAATTTTCCTGATGTTTTGGGAGATATATCGATCGTTTTCAGTACAAACAAAAGTATACTTGCTGTTCTTTTTGGGGATTGTTCTACTTTGATTTTACTTTCTGAACAAAACCGTACATCAATTGGGTGTTTCTGTTAGTAGCTTTCTTACGTTTTTAATTTCACTCACTTTCGATTAGAGATGGAGGTCAATTTGGAAAAAAAGCCCAAAACAAACGTCTTTTTTTGGGTACACTATAAAGGGCTAAAGACCGATTACCAAATCACATTGCAACCGATATGGTGATAGTATTTATGGAATTTTGAGATTGTGCTGATGATTTCTGATTGATGTTATTGGCTCTTTTTGGTGAATTCTGATTTAGGTACAAAGCGTATGGTTAACTTCGATGATGTTGGTGGAGAAGACACAATGGATACATCTTTTTTTCAACCACTTGTTAAAGAAGAAAACGGTGATGACGATTATGATATGTGCCTTAACCCGCCGGGGAAGAAAAGGCGGCTCACGGCTCCTCAAGTTCAGTTTCTTGAAAGGAACTTTGAGGTAGAAAATAAGCTTGAACCTGAAAGGAAGATACAGCTTGCTAAAGAACTTGGCTTGCAGCCTCGTCAAGTTGCAATTTGGTTTCAAAATAGGCGGGCTCGGTACAAGAACAAACAACTTGAGAAGGATTATGACTCTTTGAAAGCTAGCTACGATAAGCTCAAGGCTGATTATGACAATATCCTGAAGGAGAAAGAGAGTTTGAAAAATGAGGTAAATTCTTCAAGAACCAGCAATTTGAATGCATTTTTGTAAATAATTCACTTTGACTAATACTATTGTCATTTGTTTTCAGTTTGATTCTCTGAAAGAGAAGTTGCTTGCTAGAGATAAAGGGGTTGAGAAGCTAGAACCACTTGATGCCATGAATTCAGTGAATACAGAGCTTCAGAACCCGGTTCCAATTGCTACGTCTGAAAAGGTATCCAATGCACCAAGGGTGACCCTGAAACAAGAACAAGCAAGTTCAGCAAAATCAGATGTTTTCGACTCGGATAGCCCACATTCATTCTTGGAGCCTGCTGATTCTTCTCATGTTTTTGAGCCAGACCAATCAGACTTTTCGCAAGAAGAAGATGATGATCTTAGCAGAACCTTTTTGCCCACACCAAGTTTCCCAAAATTTTACCATGACCCACCTGCAAATTCATGTAATTTTGAATTCCCTATGGAAGATCAAACCTTTTGGTCATGGAGTTATTCAGTTTAACTATATGTCATATGAGATAATCCCCGGCCGCATTGCCCTACAAGTTAATGCAGACATCAGAGTTCTCAGTTTGTAACTATAGTTCACTCAACTGAGCAACTAATATAATAACCGTGCAAACTTCTTGCCTTTTACCATATTTTGGTATCTCTGTCCTTTTTCCAGAGGTAGAAGAAGAAGGAAGAGACATCAAATTAAATCTGAGTTAAGGTGGCTATTGTTTCACAAGATTAAATCATGTGTGGTAACAAGGAGTTGCTTTTCTATGTGATATGACTAGTTCCAAAATTGAGATGCTTGTGTAGAAAAATGGGGTTCCAAATCCAATCAGCTAAAATCTTGGGCAATAAGCAATCATAGTTGTGAGCATATCTTGACATTTGCTTATTGGAACACTCCATGAATTAAGCTTACACCATAATAGCCTAATCAGAGTTAGGTGCGTATCTACTCCTCTAGTCTTTAAGGTATGAAAATTTCTGCAACTTTAGCATGAAGCAACAACAGTATTTAACATGATCATATCATCTTTTAAGAGTTCAAATTGATGAAAATTTTGAAAATTTTTGGTTCACGGATCAAAATATAACTTATCTTAAAAAAAAAAAAAGCAACTCTCGGAATAAGGCTTTTTTGCAAAAAAAATTAATTAGATGGATGAAGATATCACAACCGGCTATATGATAAATATATTTTTTTAAAATTTTATTTTTACCCTCGTATGTAGAGACTCTATCAATTGGAGTGGTGAACATTTTTATCATTTTGTGGGATCACAATATATGAGACATTAATCATTTTTCTTTGCTAATTCACTAATGAATTTTTAGCTCTTATTGGGTTTAATTCTATTAAGGAATTTATTTTATTTTTAAATGAATTTTAAATAGAATTAATTTTCAAATGAATTTTAAATTTATTTGAGTCAAATACATTTTATCAAGAAGAAATAATTTAGTGTTAAGCTTCTACAAAATTAAAAATAAATTTTACAAAATTTTCTTTTAAATTAAACACAACCTAATTTATAAATAAATTTTATAAAATTCATTTTAACCAAACCGCTCTTAGTGTACATTTTTACTAAAGAAATCCATTGACAAGACATCTCTAATCTGTGTGCTTTGTGAATGTTGGAGAGCAGGTATTAGGCAACAAAAGGACACAAGCATTGAAAGAAATGGGAAAAGCAAATCCCATTAACAATTAAACAACAAAATAGTTTCTGATAGTAAAATCCAAGAATCCTGCAGCTTCTTTTGGACATCAGAAAAATGAGAATTTGAAGGGTAAAATAAATAAATATATATAAACAGAGTGCTCGAAAGTCAAAATTCTGGTAAGGTTCAATTCTATACACCTTTAGCTTCTTTTTGTTTTTCTCTTGGCAACGACTTTCATGGCACTCTATTGGCCTATTGAAGGTGTTGATAGGTTTGGTCCTTCAAAGATTAATTTTAATAATCAAAGAGAAGATTATATTATATTACTAAACACAATTCTTTTTGATTCTTGTTCAAGATTTGCATCTGTTAGAGAATATATTGCTGATGCAAGTAGGGTTTTGTTCATGTGACACCTAAGTTGTTCATGAATCTAACTTCTTGTTTAAAATACAGTTTCTTCATATTTCTATGTACAAGACCATCCACATTGAGAGTGTAATGAGGGTGTAATGCCCTTCATTACACTTGCCCATTACACTTTGCCCCATTGTGGGCGTTTTATGAGCATTATGCGTGTCATGAGTATGACACGTATAATGGGCTGAAAAAGTTGCCAGTTGCAGTTTTTTTTTTAAGTGAAACAATTATTGTCTAAACTTGAGCAACTGTCAAATTATATAGGCCAAAGGAAAAATTGTGAGCAATTTTATTTGTGATTTCATGTAGTTTTATTAAAATTAGTGTATTTAATTCTATTATGATGTAATTTTTGAAAATTAATAAAAAAAATTTAAAATTATTAAAATGTTTTAATTAAAAATATTTTAATTATTTTATATTAAAAATTTTATTTTTTTTCAAAAATATTAGCAATCATATGTTTTAATCTAACTTAATTTTAATTTAGTATGTAAATTTAATTTTTTTAAAATATATAAAGAAATTATTAAAATAAATATGTGATTTGATAGTGAGTTCAGGTGGGTCAAGGCTATTACACTTTGCAGAGTGTAATCCATAATGAACAAAAGTGTAATGAATGAGGGAATAATAAAGTGATGATATGACATGTCTATTACACTTTATAGAGTGTAATCGAATGTGGATGCTCTTAGTATTAAAAGGAAGAAATTTCATATTCTATATACCCTATCAGCGCAATTATCTCTGATTTTTATCTAATAAAAAGAAGAAATTGAAAATTTTAAACATCCAACTTTTTGCTCCATTATCCTTAATTTTTATATATTTATTATGACATCTAAAGTGGAATATATATAAAAAAAATCCATTGATAAAAAAAATTACAATATCTATGATTTGACTGTAAATTAGTTGCTATTTTTAAAAATTGAAAGAAAAATTTAATTGATCAATTATTTACAATTTCAAACAATATATAATTTGATTAAAATAAATA
>CATIWK010236400.1:0-10791 GCA_949634005.1 Mallotus japonicus
AAAATATATTGTTATTATTATATTAAATAACTTATTAATTATTATTGTTATTAAGTAATCTAATATTATTGATATTATTAAAAACTAATGAGCTAAATAATATTATTATAATTATTCTTTTGTTGCATATTAATATATATATATATATATTATATAAAACCAAAACGACATAGTTTTGCCCAAAACTACGTCGTTTTACCATAATAATATATAGAATCAATGGTAACTCCGCCTGTGGAAAGAACTACTTCTTTCTTGCTTGATAGGGGGGCTTCCAAGAGAAAACTATGTCGTTTTAGTTAAAGTAAGTAGTGACTTTACAAATAAAAACAAGACAGAAGTCATTTTTATTATTTAATAACTTATTGATTATTATTGTTAATAAGTAATTTAATCTTATTGATATTTTCTAAAAGTGATGGGGTAAATAGTATTATTAGGATCATTATTTTTATTAATATATAGACATATAACAACTATATTTAATAAAACTGTATAGTAAATTTGTTAGATAAAGACTACATAGTAAGTTTGTTATAGTGTTTAATAAAACTATAAATTTTTAATATAAATTAGTATTAATACTAAGTAAATATAATTTAATTTATTAATTCATGTAATGGAAAAAACTATTTATGACAAAACTATATAATGCTAATTTAACATAAATAAACTTCAAATTGTTAAGTATAATGGAACTTATAAATTAATATCAATAACATATAATTTTTGTATTAATATCACAATTCATATTAAATAAATATAATTTAAATTATTTAAATTAATAATATAAATTTATTTATTACATAAATTCCTGAAAACCCATTTTGAACCGTACCTTCCAGAACCGTTCCGATAGACTCAAATTCACATACCGAACTGTACCGAAATATGGGATGGTAATAGTACGGAGATTTTTAAATTAGGTATTGGTACAATAGATTTTATTTTTAAAATTCCCGAAATATGATACGATTCCAAAGATTTTAAATTCCCGGATTTCTCCCTACCGTGCTCACCCGTAGTGTTGGCTATGATCAACAAGGGTATGTTGTTATCTATCCTTTGTAATTAACACCCTCTTCTATCAATCCTTTTTGGCGTATTTGCTTGATACCCATGAAAGATTTCTTTGTGATAGTACATTAAATTTTGTTGGCTAATTTTTTATTTTTGTGAATTTGCGAGCGTGCCATAGGAGCGAGTCCTCAAAATTTAAACTGACTTCTTTATGATGATTTATAGATCCCTAAGCTCCATTACCACAATTTTCTTAGATTTCACAGATGAAAATTAATTTGAGAATAAAGAAACTATTTGAACAACTAAAAGGGAAATTGTATTGATTTTAGAGCTTAGTACAAAAACTGAAACAGACAGTGCTATTTGTACACTAAAGACAAAGATTAGCTAATGATTATAAATTTGTAGATTGATGTAGAAGCAGTAGATGATGATTGGTGTAGATGTTCATCTTCAATCATTCCCTTGCCTTTTATACTGCTAGAATTTATTTCTCCAAATAATGGTTATAGCTCAGAAGTCTTCGATTTTAAAGAAATAAATTCACATAGTAGTAAATTCTTGAAACTCCAGAGTACTCCTTTTTACCCAAGCCTCCTGTGAATGTGAACAGTTGCTTCTAAATTCCTCCAACTCTTATCCTCTAGCTCAAGTTTCTGCAAATTGGACCTTAATTATTCAATTTGGGCTTTTTAATTTTTAATCATATTAAAAATAATGGGCTTATAATTTTTAGCCCAAAATTCAATTTGGGTATAAATAATGCCCCCTACATGTTGTTAGCTTGGGCTAAGCCCAATGCTAACTAACATGTGATCAAAAGGCCATTTAAGCCCACTCTCACATATAAAAACACAAAAGGTGAAATTCACAACCAAAATTTTACTTTTCTCCTTATCCAATTTCTTTCACTCATGCCTAGACCAAAGTAAAATTTGGTGATTTTGATGAATATTATTGGAGAGTAGTTGCTCCTCGTGAGGCTCGGAAAAATCGAGAAAAATGGGAACAAGATCAAGCCCATAAAGACCATTTAGATAGACTGTTGGAGAGAGGCAGATGGGCTAAAAAATATTACGGCCCTGAATCTCCATCTTCATCTGCTCAAGAACACCTTCCTAATCTTCTAGTCCAAAATTCAAATTCCAAAAATTAAAATTTGAATTTTGAGCATTTACCACAAATCTAACAACCATCAATCTTCAATTCTCCCAGACTTTCCTCAAGAATTAAACTCCAATGACTCAAATCCCCAAGGCAAATCATCCCAAAATTTATTTGCCCTAAAACCCAATACTTTAAAAACTCCAATTTCAGATTCTTCTTCCTTAATTTGCTCTTCAAATTAAAAACTCAATCTTTTAAAATTTAATTCCAAAAATTTCCACTTTAAAGAAGAACAATCCCTAAATTTACCAAAATTTTTTTCTTATTCTTCCTCTTTTTTTTTTCCCTTTTTTCTCCTCTCCCTATTTTCCTTTCTTCTCTTTTTCTTCCCATTTCTCTCTTCCGGACAGTCCCTCCTTCGCTGCTCCTTCCTTCTCCGGACCATCGCTCACCAAGGCAAAACAGCCCTCGTCGTCCTCTAATAACTCGAAGACTGCTGTTTGCATACCAGAGACAGCGATGCAGCAGCAAAACGCTATTGCATCTTCACTCGCCAGGTGCGTCGCTGCTGTTCTTTGTGCGGACAGCACCAACAAGTAGCGATACAATGCTGCTCACTCCATCCCCGCCAACAAAGCCTCACGCAAGGGTGGTTTCATTGATTTACGCATTACACCACTTCAAACAGCTATTGTACTCTCTAGTTTTAGCTCCCAACATCAGCAAAACTACTTCTCCTAAGTGATTTTTAACTCCAAACCACCAATCCCATCTTCATTCCCAAGTTTTGCAAATTTCGCAAGCCACTCAAGCAAGTTTGGATTGATTTTCCAAGATAAACTCTTCTTCAAAGTTTATTTCAGAAAAAAGAAAAAAGGTAATTTTATTTCCATAAACCTTACAAATTTAATATTTTGTTGGGAATTTAATTTTGATTAGTCACTTTGTTGGTGATTTGGTGTTAGAATACACATTTGCTCTTAGAATGGTTTGCCTTTTAAGAAATTATTTAGCCAAGAAATCATATTTATTTTGGCATAGCTCTCAAAAATTGTATTATCATGGTTCTTAGCCAAAATTAATTTATGTGTACTTTGGCTTTCTTTGAATTGATTTTGTGCAGAAAGTAATTTTCATTTCGGCTTTAACTGTATTAGTTCTAACCGAATAATCTTCTTACTGTAGTTCGGCTTATTAATATAACAGTAAACAGACAAGCATAAAGAAAGAAAAAACAAAGCTTAGGATATATAATGTACGGTATTGTACCATACTGCCCTCGCACCCACCCCCAACCAATCTAATCGTAACCCATCAATTAAATTGAGAAACCCTCAAAGGAGGCATTTGTCCACTAGCCACACACAATATCCTAATTTTAATCACTTGATGAACTTTGAGGGTAAACTCAAATTATTTATCTAACCAAATGCCTATTGACTTGATAAGTTTGGCTATCTTCAAAGATTTTCATTTATCTTGTGATATTTGTTGCGTGATGGGATTTTTGTGCAAAGTGTATTTGGCTTCATTTTGACAAGTTCATGCCAAAATAATTTTTGAATTTCCAAATTTGCAAGGATCGTCATTTTTGAATTCTTGGTGCTTTTTGTTTAGCCAAGTGAATTTAAGTTTACTTTGGTCATGGTTTTTACCAAATGTAATCCCCATTTTCTTGATCACTTAGCTTTTATCAAGAGTAGTAAAATCAAAATTTAAAATTTTGATTTTAAAAATTAATTTCCTTTAAGAAAACTCACTCTTTGTTTCTTTTAGTCATATGTTGGCAACTTATGCCAAAAACCACCATAAACATGTTCACCACATATTTCGTCTACTTTTTTAAGACTTGTGCATCTTTAAATGCTTTGAGATATGAAGAATGCAAAACATGTGTATTAGCCAAAAATTTTAGTTCATTCGGCCTTTGCAAAATTTTGGCTTTGATTTTGGCAAATCCATGCCAAAATAACTCCACATCTTTAATTTGCATAAAGAATGACTTTGAACTCTTAGTCAAATAAATTCTATTTAAATTTGGTTTTTAAACTTGCAAATCTATCTTGAATGCTTCGTTTGTTTGGATACTTGTCCAAGAATGAATTCAGATTTTAATTTCTTGCTCATATTTCAACAAATCAAGTTAAAATAACCTTTCATTCTTGAATTTCAAATGCACTTTTAACCAGAAATTTATTCATGGTTTGGCTTTCTTTCAATTAATTGGCCAATTATCAAGCATTTACATGTTTAGGAAGGATGTCAACTTAGCTACTCATATAGCCAAACTATTTTAGCCAAAAATGTTGAGATTTTAGTGTAGAAAATCTGAAATTTGGCTTAAACTTCAAGCTCCAATTTTTGGCTTATATTTCTTCCTTGACATGGCCAAAGTTTATGTTCTTATCATAGCCACATGCATATTCACTCTAAATGTCACACCATTAGTGCTAACTTTAAAAGCCAAAAAATAAATTTAACCTTTACTCTCAAGCAAGCTTAGCATGTAAGTTGGTATGTACACTCTTGATTTTTCTTTAGCTAAGACTTACTCACTTAGCTCATATTATCTAAGCATTTAATTTGGCAATTTAATTTCAGCATAAAGATCATTCTTTTCTTTGCCAAACTTTGCCTTAGTATACATCCTTTTAAGCAAATCAATTAGCCTAACTTTGGCCAATATTTTATGCTTAAAAATAATATATTTCTTCTCAAATATTGTGAACTTAGCCAAAAATTCTGGTTTGGTATTATTCTTTCTTCAAGAAGATAAAAATTTGGCTTTGAGCAAAATGACCAAAAATGGCTTTAAGTTCCATTCCTTGTATATTGTCAATGACTACATGTATGTGTACTTCAAGATTTCATGCTTTCACACTATTCTCAAGCCAAAATAAATTTAATTGTTCTTGGCTTCAACCTTCTTAAATATTCATAAATCTTACTAAAACAAGTACACCATGTTTTGACTTTAGCCAATAGTTAATTGGCCTAATTTTGACCAACTATTCTTGGAAATTTAATCGGCCTCATCACTTGCTTTCAAATTTCTTGTGTCTTGACCAAGTTAGGAAACTCGGTATACATCCTCCTAACTTCTAGCCGAATAAAATCTTGCAACAAAAAATTCTAGGCTATATGCTTCAACATAAAAATTTTTATTTTAGCATAATGTGCCAAAATAAAACCATGGGGAATAAATATTATTTTTAGCTTTTCAAGCCAAAAATTTTAATTAAAGAACAATTTTATCCTTATTTGGCCAAAATTAATTTTTATAGTGCCGTACTTCCTCAAACCACCCTTAGCCACTTCAATTATTATTTCCATGGTTCTATTCACATTTGCTTTGTCTTACCAAAATTGGAGAATATTTACCAAAATTTTCCCATGGACTTAACTTAAAGTGGCTGCATCAAGTCACTTTTAGCACTATTTTAGCCTAATCCATGTTACCAACTTACTTGTTAACCTCAACCAACAATAGTATATCCATGATAGAATTTATGAGGTAAACCCTTGTTAACCTTGACATCAATATAGTCACTAATCTTGAAGGTCCTTAGATAATTCATAATTATTTTAGCCTTCAGACCAAAATATATTTTACCTTATCTTTTCTAGGAAACCACCCCTTTTGTCTTGGGAAAATCATTAAAGTGCATTATTCTCATCTTTTAACACCCTTTTCCTAGATTTATTTTGGCAAAAATCTACCAAGACTTAACTTTCTGAATTACTTTGCCTTGCATTTCCTTAATTTTACCTGTAAGTTATTTTCCTTGGGGGATAACATTCTTCCAATTTTTCATGCAAATTTGACATGTTTTTCCAGTGATGGCCAATGAAGTATTCATGTATTACTGTAAACAAGCATGTGGCTTAGAAAACCACAATCACTTTTACTTACCTTCTCAGAGCAAAAATTATTTGTTTTAGCAATAAGTAGCCAAAATCATATATATTTGCATGATTCATTTGAATCCAAGGCATTTATCATCCTAAGGCCAATTTAATTGTAAATTTAGCCTTTATTCCAATATTTCTTTGCTTGGAAATTTTATAAATATTTATTTGCTCTTATTTTACTGTGTACTTTGGGATTTCTGCTTTTACCTCTCACCAATTATTTATGTTGTGTCCAGTGAAAATGAATCCTGAATCTTCAAATGCCCCAGGCCATACTCCAACTCCTTTGGCTTCAGATTATAGCAATGCTGCAAGGTTTACAGCAAAACATGTATTTCTTTTATATCCAATACCTCTATCTTGGAAATTAAAGCTACTCTTTATATTAAGATTTTTCTTTTTTCAACCAATTAGTAGTTTTACGCTCTACCCCCATTCCCGAAACTCCTGTTTATTCTTAGAAAGCCAAGGACGACCTTAAGGTATTCTTTATTGTATTTGGCTATTTTACCAAATATCACTATCAAGTTTATTACTCTTCCATTCTTCTAACACTTAATTTCTCAAGAAATTAAACTCAAAATTATTAAGGATATCCAAATAGGTCCTTGCCCTGCCAACCTTGATAGCAGGTAAATATTTCTTCACCTTTTTGTTCACTCAACCTTTTTCTTTATTTCTTACCTGAGCTTATAAATTTTAGGTACTTCTCATATAGAGGTAAAAATAGCACTATAATTACCCTGTTACCTTACCCCTCTTATTCAATTCCCAAGGAAGGTCCTCCACTTAACCAAGGATTTTATTTTCCTGAAGGATTACAAGGCTACTCCATCTCACCCCAAATCTTGGGTACGACCTTGCAAAGACTGGAATAGATGGGTAGAAAAGCTAAAACCTGAATGTAGTACTTTATGGGATCAACTTGGTATTTCCCAGTTTATACAAATGATAATGAAGCCTATCACATACAAGCCTTCTCTTCTTTCAGCGACACTAAGGTTCTGGTCTCCCACCTATAATTTTTTTATCTTTCCTTTTGGTCATATGACCATCACTTTGTTAGACATCTTTGTGATGACTGGACTACCCATCCTACGAGATGACACTATTTGTCTGCTTGATGAATCCTAATATGTAGAAACAAATATCTCCTCTAGGACTTTTGACTCTTACCCCAAGGTTGTTTCCCATTATTTGCCTTTATTTGATCCACCATCTGCCAAAGAACACATTGCCTTCCTCTGGGTCTTAGTTTGCAAGTATATTTTATGTCCTTCATCAACTAGACCCAGTGTTGAATACCTTCCACTAGCTAAGGCATTAGTACATGAAGATTATTTAGCTTTGGGGTGTATCCTTCTTGGTTGTCTGTATTCCAATTTGAGGAAGAGTGTCAGTAGAAAGCCTTTTCGTTACCTGGGTGGGGGAGGTTGGTTCTTATAATGTTGGCTTTTAGCTTACTTTCCTAAATTCAATGATGATTTGTCAGCTTCTACTATTCTAACTTTTGCTAACATTGGAGGTGCCCTCATTTCTTCTGTATGCACCTAAAAGCATGAACAAATTCTTTCTTTTTTCATACAATAAAAAAATAGAGACAAGAGCAAATTTTTGAGAGTCCAATTGATAAGCCTAGGTGGCTTAATCACTTCATGACATTTTCATATTTAATCCATAGACAGATCTTTTGCAGAGTCACCACTCCTAGGCCTTTTATCCTCGGTGGTAAGAATGCATTTTGTAAAGACAGTGGCTTACCTTTCACTTCCCTCTCTTTTAAGTTCTACTTACCACCAATTTGGACTAGAACCATGCATTCCTCCTTCATCCCTAGACTCTCATATCATCCCTCTTTTTGGAGTGGACTATTTTTCCTGTTCTAAGGAGGTAGTAGCTGACATTCAGAAAGAATTAAGACTCCTTACATATTGTGGTGCCACCATGGATTACAGTGATTTTAAGAATTATCAGAAATGGTGGGAAGATAGATACAAGGAGTTAATTATGTCTGATTCCAATGAGGTCAAAGGTAAGCTATTTCACTTTATTTTATTTTGCTCTCATTTAGTATTATACTAACCTTCATCCTTTTTACAGCTATAATTACCCTAAGCAAAGGCAAGCAAGTCCAGAAGAGCTCTAAAAAGAGAAAGGCAGCTCTCCCTCCTCCTCTACTATGTCACAAGTCTTCCAGATTAAACACCTTGCACCCTTCCTCCAAAAGCAAAAACAAAGAAAAAATTGAGATTGAAGAGATAAAAGATGAAGAGAGTGACAATTTAGTTTTTGGTTCCAGTAAGTTCTCATCTTTTATCATTATTTCTGCATTTTATTTCCTACAAACCTCATTTATCTTTTAGAAAAAACAGCTGACACTCGTGAGAATGAGGCTCCTCAAGATCCACTCTCTCATACAGGGTCTTCTTCCACTGAAGAGGATGTCTCTTTCTGCATGCAACAAACTACTTCAAGCAAATAGAAGGCCAAGACTTCTTCTCCCCTTCCAGCTTCTACTCATATCCCATCCCTTCTTATTTAGGTTTAAATTTGCAACTTTCTTTCTAACTTTTAATTTTAATTAAGCTCCTACAAATCACTTTATCTTTTTATGCAAAAAAACAAGACTTGATGTCCCCTTGGTGATGATGACTTGGCTTAAAATCTCAATTTCCTTGACATCCCTTCAGTAATTGTGACTGACCTACTTCATGCTCAAGATCGAGTTAAAAAAGCTAAAGAATCTGTGAAATCATTTTTTAGCTTGGAGATCAATAGACTAAGGGAGATTCAGAGATCCACTTTGCTTAGTGATCTCAGAATTCTAGAGCAAAATACCAAGTCAACAGCTGTTTCAAGTTTGAGGGACCGGGTTATTTGGAGCTTTGCACATCTGGATGATTCTAGTGTTGTACAGTTGGATGCCTTCAAACATTTAATCCTCTTTCACCAGTGAAAAGAAGATTTTTTGGCTAAGTAGGCAAAAGTGAAACAGATGAAAATTGCTGAAAATGAGGCCATGGCATCTTTTTATTGGAATCGGTTATGCTACTTAGGCATCCAAGACATGTGTGGTGAGCACAAGCCTAAGTAGAGCAAATTTCAAAAATTTTGCTTTACATAACCCTTCATCACATGAAGAATTCCAATCCCAAGGATCCGATTTGCATATTTACACATAGCTAAATCATACAACAACATGTAATCAACAACCTAGGAATTTTAAGTTATAAGAAAACTTACAATCTCCTAAGTTTAATGTTGACCACAAGTATTCTATAAACTTTGGATCTTTTGGTTCAACTTCTTGAATCAAATGCGTAGCCTCCCAAGTGTTAGGCCTCTAGATTGAAACACCAAAGCTTTACCAAGTCACCTTCTTACTTAGATTGGATTAGTATCAAGTACCCTCTCTAGTGACCCTCACAAAACTTGCACTAATATAATCTCCTTGTAAGAACACTTAAGGTTCATTTTGTGTATGTGTTTCTCTCCTTTTGTGTGTCTCTACACAAAGTCTCTCAAACCTTAGAAACATATCTTAGGTTATGTATATATAAGTAGAGAAAGCAAAACCTTATCACATGATGAGTGTACAACTCACTATGATAAGTATACAACTTGTATACTTATCTAGTGCACCAAGAAGTATGTAGAAAATTAATACATCTCATGTATTATGTCTACATACATTCTCTACACTTAATCATATAACCTAATCTTGATTTGGTCAATGTCAACATTTTATACATTAGAGATAATATGCCTAATATGCCAAGCCTAATAAGCCAAGCTTAATACTTATCATGCCCATAGTCAACAATAAACACATAAAGGATAATGCATGCCTAACATGACAAATTTTGACCATGTCATGTTCACATGGATTTGGGCTTGGTAATTGGGCCAACACTTGGTCCAAGCCCAATCCATTTGACAAATGGGCTTGGATTAGGTTCATGGGCTTTCTTAACATCTTGGATTAATCTTTAGTCCAAAACTCTTTTGGACCTAAGCCCAAACAACTTAGGCCATTAAATTAAGTCCAATTAGAAACAATATAAATTATTAATTTAATACTCTAATTAATATCTCATATTAATTAAGTATAAATTAATAATTAAACCTTTGGTGGAATTAGATTTCATGATATGCTAGAATCATTGCATAAAGTATAAATCCAATTCCATTAATCTTAATTAATTGATTAAACACTTTAATCAATAATTAGATTAATATTAACCGTGATTTGGTAAAACTCTTTTAAGTGTGACTTACTAGGTTCATGTCTAATTGGCAATGAGAAAATAATATCAACACTTGATATTATTTGAAATTCCTTTCAAGTCTAAATGTGAAAATCTCAATTATGCACATTTAGTTCTCATAAGTTGTGAGTGACCCCTAGCATCGATATCACAACTACCTAATTAGAAACTAATGCATTTATTGATTCACAAGAACCCTTTGGTCATAATTACCGTGCACTAGAATCCCTTCATTAGAAGATCCCGATATAGCCTAGAGTCAAGGTTTTGTCAAACTCTAATAGCTTTATCATATAACCTCATCTTAAGTTTCAATTCTTGATAAAACATAACAAATACTAGAAACTCTTTTAGACAGTGTTACGTTTGTCCTGGCCAAAAACTTATTCATCAAGAACAAACTTAGATAGCATAGGATCTTATCCCAGTTCACTCCAGGCAATGAATCCCATCTTGGTCGAACACTCATCCTTACATTTAA
>CATIWK010236450.1:0-11308 GCA_949634005.1 Mallotus japonicus
TATATATATATATATATATTGCTTTTACCTTAAACAAGCCAAAGTTTTCCCATGGCCAACTTGACAATGGAGCAGAGATCTTCCCCATAAAACTCTAGTATAGGATAAATCAGCAAAAATTGTTGCTTTCTGTTTTCTTTAATTTGCTTTCTTGGGTTTTCTTAACCAACAATATAACCTTATTAGTACAGTAATGTTTCTCTTGTTAAAGAAAACAAAGTAAAATGCAGAAATTAAAAGTAAACTCCCCATGATAGTAAGCTAAACTTTAAAAGAATCTAATGAACAAAATTGAAAACAAGTCTAAAA
This sequence comes from Mallotus japonicus, assembly GCA_949634005.1. Taxonomy (NCBI): domain Eukaryota; kingdom Viridiplantae; phylum Streptophyta; class Magnoliopsida; order Malpighiales; family Euphorbiaceae; genus Mallotus; species Mallotus japonicus. Next base: position 310 of record CATIWK010236450.1, read on the forward strand.
TGGACTTGAAATTTAAGAAGCAAAAGACCGAACGCAAACACCCAGAAAAATGGGGAAAGAGATACAAGAGAGAAGGGAAGAAAAAATTCTTCTGTTGAACTTTCAACTAATGTGCAAAACGTTTTCTTTTTCTTTTTAAGTTCTTGGTTTTGCACTTTGTTTTGTTCTTTCTCTCTTTCTTGAGTATTTGCAATTCAAGATTCAACTAAAAACAGGCCCCAAGAGATCTACTTAGAGCATCTCTAATAAAACTCTTTATTTTAAAAAACATCTTTTACTCAATAAAAAACAACTTAAAGAATCTCTAAATATAAAGAGTGAAGAAATCTGCACACCTCTAATAAACTCTTGATATTTTTAATCTTTATTTTACTTTATTCAATAAACATTAATGCTTAATTTTTTTTCCCTCATTTGGATTTTACAAGATTTTCCTCTATTATTTAATTTTCTTCCTCTATTTAATGCTTAATGTGATGAAAGAGAAAAATCTTTTTAATAAACCTATAAATATCAATTAACATATTGCATAGGGAATTGAAATATTTTAGAGTGGAGAACGAAGTTTGCTCTCTATATGTAAAATAAAAATATAAAAAGTGTATTGGAGACTATTTTTTTGGATTGACTCTTCAAAATAAAGAATTTTAAGAGTTTATTGGAGATACTCTTATATAGCTAATAAGGAAGAGCATAAAGGCCAAAAGACTTTTAGCTTATAGAACTAAATATTTCTTTTTCTTAAATAAATCTTTGTAATAATTACATATGGTAGAAAGTTGAAGAAAATGATTTGAAAATGTACCAATTAGACCTTTATCCAATTTAAAAGTTTAGTATTTCCCAAAAAAAAAAATTTTAAAGCTTAATTTATAAAATTAATGTGAGATTAATTGTCTTTAACACGACCTTTTGACACTTGTTAAGCCTAACTAGTATGTGACACAATAGCCCCATAAGCTTGTATAATGAATTTTTTTTTTTTTTGATTCTTTACATAAATTTACCAAAAACCAAAAAAATTTTAAAAAATGTCGTTGACTAAAAAAAAACTTTCAAAACTAACATTTTTAACCTTTTTCTTTTAAATATAGATCACTCATCTTGTCACCCTTATTTTTAAGGTTAATTTTTTTCCAGCATTTTTTTCTTTTACTGATTTTTTTTTCCAACTTATTTCCTTTTTACTAATTTTTTTCAACTTTTTTTTCCAACTTTTTTTCCTTTTTACTTTATACTTTTTTTCTCAACATTTTATTTGTTCTTTTTTTTTTTCAACATTTTTTTCTTTATACTGTCTTCATTTATTTTTTTTTCAATGTTTTTTTACTTAACAATTTTTTTCTAAAATTTTTTCTACTGTCTTCCTTTTTTTCTCAATGATTTTTTTGCTAAACATTTTTTCCAATTTTTATGTTACTATTTTTTTTCTCAATATTTTTTCAATTGTCTTCATCTTTTTTCTCAACTTTTTTTTTATTTTTTAAGGTACTGTCTTTGTTTTATTCTCAATGTTTCTTTTTTTTTTGCTCAATATTTTTTTTCTCTTAAAACTTTTTTTTTCAAATGAATAATTATGAACTAAACATCTTCAATTGTTGTTAAACCAAGCAATAAATAATTTCAAACGTTGTGAAAACAATAAATAAATAAAATTTTCTCATTTTATATTCTTAAAGAATAAGGATTCTATTACTTTACTATAATTTGTTTATTAAAATTTCTAACAACTTTTTTAAATAAAAAAAATTATTTGATACTTATTCATCATCAATATGTAACAAGTTTACAATCCTTATGATGTATTTGTAACATCAACAAAAAAAACACCAAAGAATAAAAATCAACAACTGAAATAACTAAATACAACAACTGAAACAATAAAACAACAAAAATCAACAAAATTTTACAGTTGTTGATTTTTGTTATTTTTTATTTTTAAATTATTTTTTCATTATTAATAATAAAATTAAGTCCATAAATAACATTTTTACTTTTATTAGTATTAATTATAAAAATAATAATTTTTTTGATATATTTCATAATTTTTTTTGTTGTTTTTTTATTTTTAACAAAAATCAAAAAATATAAACAAACAAAAACAATAAAAACAATTGAAAACAACAAAAATCAACTAAAATCAATAAAAGCAACAAAAAATTGCAGTTGTTGATTTTTTGTTGATGTTTGTTGATTTTTGTTACTGTTTGTTATTTTTTTTTATAGTTTTTCCATTATTAATAATAAAATTAAGACCATAAATATAATTTTTACTTTTATTAGTATCAATAATAAAATAATAATTTATTTAACATATTTTATAATTTTTTGTTGTTTTTATTGAAAAAATAATTATTGAATACTTCGGGTAATTTTTAGTTTAATTAGTGTAGTTTCTAATTCTAAATAATTATGAAAAATTAATTATTGAAGACTATGGGTAATTTTTACTTTAATTAGCTTAATTTTTGTATTCTAAATAGTAGTAAGTTTCAAAATTAAAAAAATTGTTATTTAGAATATAAAATTAAATTAGTTAAAATATACAAATTAAATAAATAGATACAATCAACTTAAATTAAAGATGACTTCAAAAATAATAAATAAATAAATAAAAAGTGGAAAACGCTGATTTCATGGAATGAAAACAAGAAGAACAAAGGCAGCCGAAAGTGAAAACCAGAAAAATAAAAGTGAAAGAAAAAGTTGGGCCAAACCAAGAATGAAATTCAAGGCAAATTATATTATGGACCAAGGGTCCATTACACGTGTGAAACACGCCTCCTATTATTATTATTTTTTAACGTCTATGCATTTGGCTATTACATATTGTAGAGTAGTCAATGAAGATTTTACAATTCATCGTATGATCATCTCAAGCCATTAAACCCCATCTCTTCATCGTTGATTCCATGGTTGCCTCCTCCTCCTCCGCCACCGTTGATTCTGTCTCAAAATTGAAGTATGATGTGTTCTTGAGTTTTAGAGGGAAGGACGTAAGGAAAGGCTTTACTGGTCATCTCTACAGAGCTCTATGTCGCTGTAAATTCAGCACTTTTCTGGACCAAGAAAAAATAAACTATGGTAAAGAAATTGGACCTGTATTCCTAAAGGGGATTCAAGAGTCGTAAGGAAAGGCTTTACTGGTTAAAATCATATATGTGCCAACAGATGTTCTAGCCTATACACCAAAATAGTAAAAAGCAGTGAAAGAAATTTGAAAAATCACAAATTGAGAATTAATTTACTAGGCTAGTGATGATGCTGCAGTAATGATCAAGCAAAGGCAGAGCTTTTTTACTGACTACAGATTGATTTCCATCAAGCTCATGCAAATCAACAACCCAAACAACTCCAAATTTATCAACAAAACAGATATACAGCCCATCATGGCTTATTGCAACAGCACTCACTCTTTTCTCTGAGCACTCACTCTTTTCTCTGAGCACCTACAGCATTTAGAAAAAATCAAAGTAATGAGCATCGATCATATCTAAAAATAATCATTATGCTTCTTCTTCTTGGTGTTTGGAAGAGCTTGTTCACATCTTAAAATATTTGTTTGTTTGTTTCAAGTTATGATATTTTATTGTAATGTCTTGGATGTGGTTTTAAATAAATATAGATTCATTTTCTAAAGTTATGTGTTTTTTTTTTTTATATGAAACTACGGGTGCAGATCAATGAATCTGTAAGTGAAAATTAACGAACATTCAGGTGAAGTTCAATGAACTTTACTGCAGATTCATTAATCTTTACTTGTATATTCATTGAGGATCAATGAATTTATAGTTAAAAGTTAATGAACCCGCATAATCTTGATCATTGTTTTGCTCATCTTCTGTCTTACAAGTCCACCTGACATACAAAAATCTCTTCACACCTAACCACCACTAACCCTCACAGTGTTGACTTCATAACCTTTAACATGGAGACAATATTTACTCCTTTTGAAACCTTCTTCTTAATGAAAGGATGGTTTGCCATTAAATATCTCCATCTGATTATCATTACCCATAAATTTACGAGCTCCTAACGAGCTTAAGAATTTTGAACACGTCTAGCAAAGTACACAAGTCTATGCCTGCAAATTAAGGATTGATTTTTAGTTTTTGAATTAGCCAAAATCATAGGAACATCTCGCGGTACGTACAGTACGAAATTGCAAAAAGAATGACTCTTTATAAACTGAATGGATAACCATCAGTTTCAAAAGGTTGCAGAACAGAACACCATCAAATTGAAATGTGAACCTTAATGTCGCCATTTATCTCATTTCACCCACCTGGCATGTGGAGGATTCAAGGCAGGCTGACGAGGACGAGGCCAAACTTGGGGAAGCCCCACATCTTTGTGGGAAACAAAAAACCGCTGGAAGTAGCTGGAAGAACAAGTGAGCTGAATGGCGTTATTGTGCAAAGCAGGATGCTTGGAAGCCGCCTGCCGCCCTACTGAATGACAGCAGACATAGAAGTGATCCGCACCCGCTGAAGCATTCCAGTAACCGAAGCGGTGGCTGATGGTGGTGGTATAGTGGGCGACAAACTCTGAGATGGACTCCTCGGAATGGAAGCGAGGATCATTTCTAAGGCTGTTGATAGAGAAGGGAAGGAAAAAGAAATTGGCGTTTGCAGGGTCATGCGTAACCAGAGAACTACGAAGAAGGGCCACCTTGAATATGTGTTCGCTAAAATAATTACTCAGTTTAGGGCGGTCAAAAGGGTTTTCAAGGGGAAGGAAAATGTTAGAAAGAGGATTGCTCTTGTTGAAGGCATCAGAATAAACAAAGATCTTCAACTTTTGCATCATTTCTTCGAAATCTGCAGCAAAAAGCTCCCAGTTGTGATAGGGCCCACCTTCCCATTTTGAGGTGGTAATAATTGCCGGTGGCGGTGGAGGCAAAAGGGTTGCTGCCGGTGGTGGCGGCGACACCTCATGTGAACAGTTATTAAGATGATAATGCTGGGTTGGATGGAAGGTGCTGCTTTCAAATGACCCAAAAAAGGAAATACATGAGGAAACGACGACAACCAATATGAGCACCAGCAGTAGCAGCTTATGATGAAGCTTTCTGGGAAGTTTTTTCGTTTTCATTGTGTTTCTGTTACTCTTTATAATACAAAATAAGGATAACTGGAACAACGGAGAGAAGATAGAAAGAAAGAAGAGAGATTGCAAGTAAAAAACAAAAAAAAGAATTAATAATAATTAGTATGCAAAGCAAAAAGGACGATAATATTTAAGCCAAGGATAATATATAAAAAGAAAAAGGTAAATGGATGTAGCCTGTAGCCGTAGGTGAGGGTCATAAAGACACGGAACAGAGAGAGCTCTTAGTGTCTTGTTTTATTTTGTTTTTTCTTTCTTTTTTAAAAATGCGGAGGTGAATTAAGGTCAAGGGAGAAAAAAAAAATAAAAAATCAGCTCAGCCGGTTGGTCCCAATTTTGTAATTAATTTGCTTGCAGTTTGACAAGTCGTCAAATTCCCAATTTTAAGTGAAACCAATTTTGACAAGTCATCAAATTTTCCAATTTTAAGTGAAAACAATACAAAAATTATAAGAAAAGATAGCGAGTGATTTCTGGGAACCTATAAATAAATTTGGGAAAAAGAAAGAACAATAGGTATGGCGAATTGTTTATGCAGCCATCATCAGCTCTCGCACCTAACTCAGTTTCGCAGTCGCTTCATCGGCTTATCCAGTTATCATCATGAGCGCCGACGTCGTCATTTGCTAGTTGCAGATGGTCCCCGCACCACCGGAATCTATTGTAATTATGACGACACAACCAGGAAACCCAATTCTTCTTCTTCCTCTTCTTCTTCTTCTGGAATTCAACTTTACGGCGAGATTGAAAGGCATTATTAACTATCCCCAGTCGATCTCTCTACATCTTTTCTTTTAGAACCAAAAATAAATAAATAAAACAATTTTCTCTCATTTCAGATTACTCACAGAAACCGTAAAGCAGTCTCAAGAGGCTTGGGGTGGTTTAAGAGACTGGACCGAAGTCGAGGTATTGCCGCTCTTCCCAATTCTGTTCCAAATTTCCAATCAACTTTTTTGTGTTTTTGATCGTAATTTTATCTGTAATCACTTTGTAAATCAGTTTTTGACAGTACAAGTATAGGTGTTCGTGATAACCAGTTTTTGACAGTATTCGTATAGGTCTTTGTGATTGAAAGCTCCCGTTTCTATTGAAGCACCTGATTACCATAAAACATGAAGCGCGCACACACGTAACTGCACTATAGGTCTTTGTGATTGAAAGCTCCCGTTTCTATTGAAGCACCTGTTTACCATAAAACATGAAGCGCACACGCGTAACTGCACTAAGTATTCTTTCAGATTGTTTCAATATAGGAACCCTTTGAGGCATTTGGTATCTGGTTTTTGAATCCAAATTAAAATGCAAACCGAACTTCCTTTAAGTTATCAGGGTCATTATGGTAATTTCCTAATTCATAATGATATAAGTTGAAGCAGATGTCCTGAGTTTCACCCTCCCAACTAGTAGTTCGGCCAGTAGAAGTTCCCACAGCACAGCACTGCACTGTTGTGCTTTACTCAGCTATAGCGCCTAGTTTAGTGATGGCAGACTCCGCTTCATCCTCTGATGAAGCTACCCCGAGGTCATCCTTGGCATCCTATCCAGTGGGAGGACTCTCCTATCAAGTGAATTGCAGACCTAAGATGGCATTTTCTTTAACAAATAGCCAATGGTTGACCAACAGAGCTTCTATTTTCTTTCTGTTTTTATAGATACAAAGAAAGCGACAAGTTCAAAAGATATTGAATGTCAAGTATCGTATGTCTATTTATTTTAGTTATAGGAGATTCTGCTTTCTTATGTTTCTTCTATAAGTAGGTCAAAGCTTTTGCCTTTCAACTGAAAGGAAGCCTTGCCTTAAAGATTTATATTGGTAATTTCTGGGTGGCAGCTGTGTTTCCCAATTAATCAATTCTCTCAGATAGTAACATCACTTTGACTGGATCTCTCTGCATTAACCTATATCATTTCAGGGAGCATGGGTTCTCAAACCAAGAAGCTCACCACCCAAGTCTGTTGTTCATTTCATTGGTGGTATATTTGTTGGAGCAGCTCCCCAGCTTACCTATCGTCTGTTTCTTGAGCGCCTTGCTGAAAAGTGAGTTTTACTGCAATTTGATAGAATGTTATTGCCTTTATTTACATATCAATAGATATCAATAGATGCATTATTTTACTCAGTATTCAGTGGTGCATTTTGATCAAGTCCCTGTAGTGATGCTGCAACAAATTCATTTCATGGTATTTTCATTAAATGCAACATGAAATTTTAGCATAGGAGTGAGATACAATCTTTTGGGGCGCATTTTATTATATTCAAGATCACTTCTGCTTCTAGTTATTATTAGAATATGAATTTGGCTTTCTTCATATATTTTTCCAATAAATAATTATCTATGCTGTAAGCTGATCTGTCTCTAGTAAATTTCATTCGACTCTTCACTGCTAATAAATAGGAAAGTGGTGGTAAATATCTTGTTGTGTATTCTAGAGGTACATTGGTGATTGCAACACCATATGCTAGTGGATTCGATCATTTCCTTATTGCAGATGAAGTTCAGTTTAAATTTGAGAGGTGCTTTCGGTTTTTACAAGAAACGGTCAGTTTCTTATATCCACTATCTAGAAAATGATATTTCTCTTGGTTCCTGGGAGGAGGGTTTTGAGGAAGAATTGCCTTAAAAGTGCTTCATTTTACAGATACAAGAGCTTCCTACTTTTGGCATTGGCCACTCTTTGGGATCTGTCATCCACCTTTTGATTGGTATATATGCAAGTTCTTTTAATTTTTCTAATCACAATATTGCAACTAATTTGGATTTGCATCTATATGCAATCTTGATCTGACTGTGCTGTTTATCAGGATCACGATATGCTGTGCAAAGAAGTGGAAATGTGTTAATGGCATTCAACAACAAGGTAGTTGATGTCCCCAATCTAGATGCAATAGCCAGTAACCAGAGAAAAAATAGTTGAGTGGAAGTATTAGTGACAGCCAGACATAGTACTTATTTTCAGGCCTTCCCAGAAATTTCACTACCCCCAGTGGAAGTTTGGTGATTTGTTAGACATACTTATGAACGGGGGGTTATCTAATTTATTCCTTTTGCTTTATTCAACATGAATATATTGACAGATACCATAAATAATCAAGATCCCTTTATGTTTTTCACGTATCTATCTTCTTGGGTCAGTAATTAAAATTTCTGTTCCAATTTGGGAGCAAATCAGTTACTCTGCACATGTTTAATCTTTGGTAGTCACATTATCATCATTCAAAGATGTTTGTTAGCATATAAACCCGTTTCTGAATAATTTTAGGTTTAACAAAAACTTCTTTCTTGATTTCACAGGAGGCAAGCTTAGCTATCCCTTTGTTCTCACCCGTTCTTGTCCCTGTGGCCCAAAGCATTGGACCATTTCTATCACAAATCGCATCATCACCAACTGTTCGCCTTGGGGTGAGATTATAAGTCTGCAATTTTCTCTACACAGTCTGTGTTTCATTTATAACTAGGAGAATTAAACTTCAGTGCTTTTACGAGACAGATTGTTCATTTATTTGGGATAAGTTCATTCCAAGGACGTATTGCATCTCTTTATTGTGCTATAATATATATCTTATACTGTACCATGCATCTGGACTGGTCCTCACTATGCCCACCCACTTTTATAAGCTTCGAGCTTAAGTTAGTGTAACTTTCCGTTTTATTATTTATTATTCATCTTCCAAACTAAGTTTGTTGCTGTTATAAAGAGGCAGCTTCATCTCTCCCATATTCAATTTATCTGCGCATCCTAAGTCTCTTGCCAGTGGATGGTGTGTTTGTTTATGAGTAGGCATTTCAGTCAGTTCTATGTTTACCAATAAACATAGGTACAAGATTCTATTTTCTAATAAAAATCCAGGATGATAGAAAATATAGACATCCTCCTACTTGAGTTGGACCGAGATAAGTCGACCTCTTAAATGTGTTTCTTGAACTAGCTCATGTGGGGAGATGTAAAAGCAATCTCTTTGTATTTATCTTTTTTATTACTGAATTCTTGCAGGCGGAGATGACTTTCAAGCAACTAGAGAACCTCAGCCCACCCATTATGAAGCAAGTTCTTCCTTTGGTGGAGCAACTACCTCCATTGTACATGGACTTGGTCAAGGGAAGAGAAGATTTTTCTCCAAAACCAGAAGAAACTCGCCGACTTGTGCGTAAAAGTTCCAACTCCTATTGCTGTTTTACTTTCTTGGACAACAAATAAGTTCAAGATTAACCAATTATGATTTTTTTTTTATAATTACAGTCATGTTTTGATGTTCCGACTGTAGTATAGTATATGTAGCAGACCGCAGCTAGAGAATGGTGCTTAATAATGGATGCCCAATTACCCAATGTCATTTTGGCAACTATTGTTGTGATTCCTTTGAGCTTTAGGTGCAAGTTATGATGGCAGTTTAGAAGGTCCTCAAATAGTTAAGGATAATCTTATAGGCCTGATTAGGTCAATGTTACTGGCTAATCATAATCTTTAATATTTCTTACGGACCATAATTTCCTGGTTTTTAACTTAGACCTCATTGTCAGTGCTTTGTATTTCTACAGATAAAATCATACTATGGCATTTCTAGAAATCTTCTGATAAAGTTCAAAGATGATGCAATTGATGAAACTTCAGCATTAGCACAGGTGCTTAGTTCAGAATCAGCTATCAGCTCAATGCTAGACATGTCTATGCGCTTGTTACCAGGAGATCATGGGCTTCCTTTACAACAGGTAATAGTGAACTAAGATGCTAATAATATTTTTGGCTTCTATCCTTGTTTTCAGTTTTGGCGAGGCCAGCTGCTCATGCTATGTCTGTCTTGCAGGACCTCCCAGATGTTCCACCAGCAATGGCAAATGCAGTAAACCGTGGAAGTGAACTTTTAGCGAATCTGACTGTGGGAACACCATGGGAGACGGTTGCCAAAGAAGTAGGCAACACATTAGGTGTAGATTCAAGGATTCTTCGTACAGAAGTAGACAAGGACATAAACCTGCTTGTTGATGTGATCACTTCGTGGATGGCTTCAAATACAGGTCCAAAACTTCTGAGGCCATGAGTAGGGCAGGAACACAAAGGAAATCAAAGACAAAAAATGGGAAGACATGGGGAGGATGTTTGTGTGGTATGGCCTTTTAGTATTTTGTTGTGCATTTTGTGTTTATATGGCATATCCGTTCATAAAAGTAAAGCAAGGATTCTACTAATAGGAGTAGACTGATCCAAATGTGTTTCTCCTTCTTCTTATTTTTGTGTTTTAGATGGTAAAAGGAAAGAATTCGTGTAGAAACAAAAGATTTGTGTATTCTGACTTTTACGAAGTATATTTTCAGAATTCATATACGCTTGATGTTTTCCTTTGAATATCAGCCACACTTGTTGAACTTCATTATTTAAACTTGAAGGATCATATATGCTTGATGTTTTCATTTGAATATCAGCCACTGTTGTTGAACTTCATTATTTAAACTTGAAAGAGTTGCAATAGTATTTTTAACTTGAAGCAAGTCATAGCAATTGCTAGCTTTCAGAATAAAGGAATTGCCAGAATGGTGAGTGAGCCTGACTGCTTTCAAAATATTGTAAGGGTTTGTTTGGTTCAAATAAATTCCATAAAATTTTTTGAAATTCATTTGTAAATCCAAGTAAGCATGTTTGGTTTAAATGAAAACTTTGTAAAATTTATTTTGAATTCCAATTTTTTAATTTTGTAGAACTGTGTGAAACTAAATCAATTTTTATTAATGAAATATGTTTAGTTTAAATGAATTTGAAATTCATTTGAAAATGAATTATATTTAGAATTTATTTAGAAATGAAATGAATTATTTAGTGAAATTGAACCAAACATGCAATAACATAAACTTCTTGTGGATGATGCTTTAGAAGGGATAGCATGTAAGCTCTG
>CATIWK010236493.1:0-13815 GCA_949634005.1 Mallotus japonicus
GATCATTATTCTAAGTAATCTGAAATCTAACCTATTCTTGGAGGGTTGAAATCAAATTGGTTCTTGGGGTTTTCATGTTAATGTGTTGTGGGTCCGTATATCCAAGGGGTTCTCAAGCTTGACTGTGGAGGTTCCATATCACAAGTACAATAGAAATCATACTGGTATTCATCCATCATAAAGGAAAATGGAATGAAACATTGGATTATGTCAACTTTGATGTGACTGGAATTACTATGGAAACAAACTGTAGCTTTCAGGAAATATTGAAAATACTATCAGATCAACTTCAAACCAATACGAAATTATAAATGATGATCATATAGTACAAAGTAAGAGATGGTTATCCACCTTTAAGAATATAAGATGATGCAACTCTATTTTTCTATTTACAACTCAAGAAGAAAGAAACTGATTTCACAAAATTTCCTCTATGCATTATAGTTGCTCATAAGGAATTTCAAGGTACAAGCTTCAACAACAACCTCATGCTAATTCAACACTATTCAACAACTCAATTAGCTCTAAGATTATCTATATTAATTTTTGAACAAAACTCAACAAATATAGAAGAAAATAATCAAATTACATATTTTTTGGATTATACAAATATGATGACAAAAATGCTTCTACAACAACAGAGCAGAAGCAAAGAAGAACAACCAGAAGATAAGAGTGAAAAATCATCCATAATTTGAAATACAACAATAACAGAACCTGAAGAAGAAAAAATATATAACAACAAAAACATTTAAAAAAGCATTAAATTTTTTCTCTATCAACAAGCACTTCCAATATAGAACATTTAAAATAAATAAAGAGATCTATATTGCAAAATGCTTGGATGAAAAATGCAACTGGATGATAAGGGCTACAAAAAAGGCAAAATAGATAAATTCATAGTTAGAAAATTCAACAACCACACCTACAACATGGATATCAAATTAGCAGACCAACGACATTGAACAATATCTATGGTGGCATGAGTGCATAAAATTAAAATATTATAGCGTCAAAACCATATACTCACCAACATATATAGTTAAAGACATGAGAGAAGAATATGACATCAATATAAGCTACTTAAAAGCTTGGAGATCAAGAGAAAAGGCACTTCATATATTAAGGTTGTCAAATGCACTTGAGGTAAACACACAATGTCAATGAGAGCCCAGTCTTCAGGTCACAAATGACATCTATAGTTCACATGTGCTTGTGAGTGTAGGGGCTATAGTTAATAAAAGGGGTCTAAGTTTGTATACCCTCATCGACATTCAGTATGTTTACCAAGAGACATGAGAGTTTTGCTCGATAGTTTACAATTTAATTCTTTCAACATAAATATATGCAATCTAGTTGAATTCTTGATTCATCTATTCAGCCTGATAAGGACAAATAGATGACATTTTGTAGGTTTTGTCTTCAAAAGATGCCACTATTTGCCAGTTCTTATAGGCTATCCAAACCGAGGTATGTGTTTCTTATCATTCCTTGTACATCGGGCTTGCATGAGGTAAATAAGGATCACATGAGTCTAAGCGTGGACAGTCTATGAGAACTAACATAATGATGGCAGTTGGTAACAGAAACTAAAGATGTCGTAGTATTTGTGAGTATCAGATCAAATAGACAACATCAGGATAGGGTAATAGTGCAAGAGAAAGGTGGGATCCTAAGGGAAGTATCTATTGGTTTATTTATATGGGCTGAGTTAGGCTTATGACTGAGGGTTCCTTTAGTGAGAATGCCCTCATATGACTAGGGTTACGGACTTCAATCAGTGAGTTCGACATTCTTTTACCTACTTGAGAGAAAACTGCACCTCATTTTAGACTTGGAAGCCCGATCACATCACTTTAAACCTTACAGCTCTCTTGATTAAGTAAAGGCCAAATGTGATAATAACGATTTAGTCACCCCATGGCTCAAGTGGAACCACAATGGCAATATTGTCCAGTATTATCGAGGGATTAGGAACCAATGGTGCATATGTGATGAGTGCTGTGACATGAAGGTATGTTGTTATAAAGGTGAGTATAGTAAGTAATGTATAACAAGAGATAGTCTTTCAATCCTACCCCTCGAACCAGAGATAATCCGCAGTGGAGTCTCAAAAAACCATTACATCATGATGGTGCAGGTCAGGGTCCGTTCGAGACAGGATCGGTGTGATGTTGGGGCACACAAGCTTAGGTAACCATTTATCGGATGTTATTGATATGGGAGGGTCTGCCTGAATAAGCTTTGTAAATTGGAGTCGCCACCCGACTTTGGTCTGGAAAAGGGGAAGCAAGCTGGAACCCACTTTTCCTGCCAGAGATTTTGGGTTTAGGGGGTATTACCTACTTATCTTGTTTCATATTATACATTACTTAATTACTCATTCCTCTTGTTAGTATATGTGGTATGCTCTAGAGGCCAATCACATATTTTGACATTGTAAATTATCCCAAATGGCAATAAAATAATATTCTATTATCTAAAGTATTTATTTAATTGAATATTTATCCATTAGCATAATGTTAAATAAATTTATTATCAAGAGTTGATAATATGAGCTACAAATTTATTTAATACATATGCTACAAAATGTTCATATTCGGTAAATTAATATTTGGGTAATATTAATTAGACTATCACATCTGTCTATTTTCCTTTATTAGTATGTGATACTAATAGTGGGAGGTAGTGAGTCTGATGCTACTTGATATGAGATATCAGAATAGACATGTGGATACTCATATGATGGGTGGATCGAACAGTGATGTTAGATTTGTGATCATAAGGATATTCACTTATAGTCAACGATCATAATCTAGGTCATAATGGTGCATATAGTCCTTTAACTTGAGGTGACACGGTCATCCACATTTAAGTGGTTAGGATTTATTACCGCTTACATACTTGTGTTAATCACACATAGGTATATGGCATGTGATGGCTCTAGTCGGTTAAATGTAGGGATGAGTGTTCAACCATGATGGAATTCATTGACTGGAGTGAAACGACATAAGATCCTATGCTATTTGAGTTTGTTATTGATGAATAAGTTCCTGGCCAGGACAAACATAACACAGTTTGAAAGAGTTTCAGTGCTAGAAAAGTGTTTCTAGTATTTGTTATGTTTTATCAAGAATTGTAACTTAAGATGAGGTTATATGATATAGCTATTAGAGTTTGACTAAAACTTGACTTTAGGCTATATCGGGATCTTCTAATGAAGGGATTTTTTGCACGGTAATTATGACTAAAGGGCTTGTGTGAATCAATAAATGCATTCATTTCTAATTGGGTAGTTGTGATATCAATGCTAGGGGTCACTCACAACTTATAAGAACTAAATATGTATAATTGGGATTTTCATATTTAGACTTGAAGGGAGTTTCAAAATAATATCAAGTGTTGATACTATCTTCTCATTGCCAATTAGACATGAACCTAGTGAATCACACCTAAAAGAGTTTCACCAAATCACCATTGATGTTAATCTAATTATTGGTTAAAGTGTTTAATCAATTAATTAAGATTAATGGAATTGGATTTATGCTTTTAAGCAATGATTCTAGCATATCATGAAATCTAATTTCAACAAGGGTTTAATTTTTAATTTATACTTAATTAATATGAGATATTAATTAAAGTATTAAATTCTGAGCTTATGATTTTAAAGCGCCTTTGAATTTCTGGCATCCCCCGTCGCCTGCATGTTGCTTTTCCGGTCATTTGGTTTCGGCCTCCTGCTGGTTAATTTAAGTTAAATTCTGAAGGTACCGCTCTTGGTGCACCAGGTAGAGCAGTTGCTGGTGGCATTCTTCATGACAGTAGTGGTTCAACTGTTGCTTCTTTCACTGCTTCGGCAGGTGTTTGTTATGCATTTGAGGCTGAGCTTCTAGCCATTGTGATTGTAGTGGACAAGCTTATAAAATCTGAGCTTATGATTTTAAAGTGCCTTCGAATTTCTGGCATCCCCCGTTGCCTGCCTGTTGCTTTTCCAATCATCTAGTTTCAGCCTCCCGCTAGTTGGTTTAAGTTAAATTCTGATGGTGTCGCTCTTGGCGCGCCATGTAGTGCAGTTATTGGTGGCATTCTTCGTGACAGAAGTGGTTTAGCTGTTACTTCTTTCGCTGCTCCGGTGGGTGTTTGTTATGCATTTGAGGCTGAGCTTCTAGCCGTTACGATTATAGTGGACAATGCTTCTGAGCTTCGGTTGTCTCCGGTGTGGATAGAGTTATCAGTATAGGTGTGCCCTAATGCCATTCTTGTAATATATAATGATATTGTAAATTATCCCAAATGGTAATAAAATATTTATTTAAACAAAGTGTTTGTTTATTTGAGTATTTACCCTTTAGCATTATGTTAAATAAATTTATTATCAAGAGTTGATAATATGAGCTACAAATTTATTTAGTACATATGCTACAAATTGTTCATAGTCAAATAATTAATATTTGGGTAATATTACTTAGACTATCACCTCTATCTATTTTCCTTAATTAGTAGATGATGCTAATAGTGGGAGGTAGTGAGTCTCATACTACTTAATATAAGATATCAAAATAGACATGTGGATACTCATGTGATGGATGGATCGAACGGTGATGTTAGATTTGTGATCGCAAGGATATTTACTTATAATCAATGATCACAGTCTAGGTCATAATGGTGCATATAGTCCTTTGACCTGAGGTGACACGGTCATCCACATTTGAGTGGTTAAAGTTTGTTACCGCTTACATACTTGTGTTAATCACACATGGGTATATGGTGTATGGTGGTTCTAGTCAATTAAATGTAGGGATGAGTGTTCAACCAAGATGGGATTCATTGCCTGGAGTGAACCGGGATAGATCCTACGCTATCTGAGTTTGTTCTTGATGAATAGGTTCTTGGTCAGGACAAACATAACACAGTCTGAAAGATTTTTAGTGCTAGAAAAAGTGTTTCTAGTATTTATTATGTTTTATCAAGAATAACTAGAGATGAGGTCATATGATACGGCCATTAAAGTTTGATTAAACCTTGACTCTAGGCTATATTGGGATATTCTAATGAAGGGATTTTAGTGCACGGTAACTATGACGAAAAGGGTTCGTGTGAATCAATATATGCATTCATTTCTAATTGGGTAGTTGTGATATCGATGCTAGGGGCCACTCACAACTTATGAGAACTATATGTGTATAATTGGGATTTTCATATTTAGGCTTAAAAGAGTTTCAAATAATATCAAGTGTTGATATTATATTCTCATTGCCAATTAGACATAAACCTAGTAAGTCACACCTAAAAGAGTTTTGCCAAATCACCATTTATATTAATCTAATTATTAATTAAAGAGTTTAATCAATTAATTAAGATTAACGGAATAGGATTTATGCTTTGAGCAATGATTCTAGCATATCATGAAATCTAATTCCAATAAGAGTTTAATTATTAATTTATATTTAATTAATATGAGATATTAACTAAAGTATTAAATTAATAATAATATATATTGTTTCTATAGGGTTGAATTAATGGCCCAACTTGTATGGGCCTAGGCCTAAAAGAGTTTTGGACCAAAGATTAATCTAAGGCCAATTAACCTAATCTAGGCCCATTTGATTTATGGATTGGGCTTGACCCATTTAATTAATGGATTGGGCTTGGCCTAAATGTTGGCCCAATAACTAAGCCCATATCCATAAATACATATATAAGTCATTTTTTGCATATTAGGGATGAATTATCTCTTGTGTGTATATTGTTGACTTTTGGGGAAAAATAAAGATTAGGTTATATTAATTAGTGTAGAGAATTAATGTGGACTTAATAAATGAGATGTGATTAAATCTCAGCATCATTCTTTGGACACTAGTGAGATATTTGCACAATTTGATTATTAACTATGTCAAGATGGCATGCTAATGATGTGGTGTAAGACATGTTCAATTTGTGCACATCTATCTCAACTCATTTTCTCTACATACATCCTTAGAAGAGTTCTAAGGTGGGTAATCAATTAACATATTGAAAAAGGTGTGTAGAGAAAAGTAAGTAGAGATTTTGGTAAGAAAAATATACCAAAAAGAAACAACATATACTCAAATTATACTCTAAGTTCTTGCAAAAGGATTGAGTTAGTGCAAGTTTCTAAGGGTCATTAGAGAGGGCACTTACTACTAAGCTTAATCAAGGCAAGAAGGTGATTGGCAAAGCTTTGGTGTTTCAAACTAGAGGCCTAACACTTGGGAGGCTAAGCAATTGATTCAAGAGTTGAACCAAAGGCATCCAAAGCTTATAGAATACTTGTGGTCTACTTCAAACTTAGGAGATTATAAGTTTTCTTAAAATTAGAATTCATAGGTTGTTGCTTACATGTTGTTTTAATATTTACCTATGTGTTTAAATGCAAATTGGATCCTTAGGATTGGAATTCTTCATATGATGAAGGGTTATGTTAAGTAAAATTTTTTAAAATTTGCTCTACTTAGGTTTGTGCTCACCATACAAGTCTTCATGCCTAAGTAGCATAACCGATTCCTAACAAGAGTCCGACTCCATCTTCGTGGTCTGGTTAATTCAGTCTTGAAGACTTGTTGTCCCATGGAGTATTCGTGTTGCCTGGGATCGTTGTCTTTCACAGCTTCATTCCATGCAAATTCATGTGAGCCACATCTTTCAGGAAGGTAATAAAGTTATGGACAAGCTTGCTTCCTTGGGTCTTCATCTTCAACAGTGTCAATGGTGGGCTTCTTATCCACCTTATTTTCATCAGTTTATGGTCAATGATGCTATTAGTTTGGAGTGTTACCGATTCCACTAGTGTTTTATTCCTGTTTTTATTTCCCTTTTTGGGTTGTATTGAATCTTTTGTAGTTTCATTTTATTCTTTAATAAAGGGTTGCTTCTAAGCAGGTGATGTGGGTGCTAAGGGTGTGCCAACCTAGTTGGGATACCCCGGTGCACTTCTGATGCTTAAAGCTCCAATCTTCATAAAAAAAAGTATTAAATTAATAATATATGTTGTTTCTAATTGGACTTGGATTAATGACCCAAATAGTTTGGGCCTAGGCCCAAAAGAGTTTTGGACCAAAGATTAATCCAAAATGTTGAGAAAGCCCATGGACCTAATTTAAGCCCATTTGTTAGATGGATTGGGCTTGAGCCAAATGTTGGTCCAATTACCAAGCCCAAGTCCATATAAATTGTTGTAGTCAAAATTGGCTTATTAGGCATACATTATCTTTTATGTGTATATTTTTGACTATTGGAAAAATAAAGATTAGGTTAGATAGTTAAGTGTGAGGATGTATGTAGACATAATACATGAGATGTATTAATTCTCTACATACTTCTTTGTACACTAGTTAATCATACAACTTGTATTCTTATCATGACAAGTTGTATAATTATGATGTAAGAGATGATGTCATAAAGATTTTTCTTTCTCTATATATATACATAACCTAAGAAATGTTTCTAAGGTTAGAAAAAATTTAGAGACACACCAAAAGGAATAAAAAACATCTACACAATAAACTCTAAGTGTTCTTGCAAAGAATTGAGTTAGTGCAAGATTTGTGAGGGTCAAGAGAGAGGGCACTTGCAACTAATTAAATCAAGGCAAGAAGGTGATTTGGTGGAGCTTTGGTGTTTCAGGCTAGAGGCCTTACATTTGGGAGGCTAGAGCATTTGATTCAAGAGTTGAACCTAAAGCATCCAAAGCTTGTAGATTAATTATTGTGGTCTATATCAAACTAGGAGTTTGTAAGTATTCTTAAACTTAGAGTTTCCTAGGTTGATGTTTGCATATGTTGCTTGCCATTTAGCTATGTGTAAAATGCAAAATAGATCCTTGGGAATGAATTCTTCATGTCATAAAGGGTTATGCAAGTAAAATTTTTTGAAATTTTACCCTACTTAAGGCTTATGCTCACCACACTTGTAATTTGCATAATCGATTCCTTCACCTCCACCCTAGTTTCGATTTAATGATGCATTTACCACACTTGATTGTTCGTCAATTTAAATTGCATTGAATTGAAAGTTGGGAATGTGCGATAATTGAACTTGGCATGCATACATCACAAGTATAAGCGAGAATAAACAAATAGGCAAGTATTAACCACTCATTTTCAGTTAAGTAAAATAATAAAGCAAACAAATAGGCAAATAGTAAACAACACACAAGCATGTAAGAAATAAGAAATAAACAAAATCAATCGAAACAAAATAAAAGAAAAGGGGAGAGGATTAAGGATTACAATCCATAAAATGACCTATTTTAATAAATACATCCAAAATAAAAATAAAAAGAGGGATCAGGATTAAGGATTACATCACTTGCACAATTTCATATTCTATTAATTACATCAGAATAGAAAAGAAAAGAAAAGAAAAAAAATCCTATTATATTAAACCTGCAAAATAAAGGTTAGTCCAAATGCACATGTAAGCACACATCACACTTAAAGCAATTTTATATATCATTCATCCATATGATAAGTGAAAGAAAAGTAATTGAAATAACAAGAGTAATTAAACAAATAAACAAACAATGATGCTAATGAAGATGTATGATACAAAATTTGAAACTTAGATATTTTGGTGCTAAAGAATGCCATTTTTACTATGAAAATAAAATTTCGTGATGAATGAAAATTCAAGGGAATTAAAATAAGGAAATAAAAGTAACAAAATAATAAAAATAAAAAATGGCGAAGATGTAAACATAACACAATAATGCAAATAAAATAATAAAAAGATAAAAATGCAATTTTTACCATAAAAATGGGGGTTTGATGATAAAAATGCAAAATTAATAATGCAAGAAAATAAAAATGAAAAAAATAATAAAAATGCAAATAAAGTAATAAAAATGAAAAATGCAATTTTTACCATAAAAAAATGTGAACTTTATGATAAAATAGCAAATTTATAAAAAAAGGAAATAAAAATGAGAAAAATTATAAAAATGCAATTAAAATAAAAAAAAATGATAAAAATGCAATTTTTACCATAAAAAGTGAACTTTATGATAAAAATGGCAAATTTATTAGAAAAAAGGAAATAGAAAAGATAAAAATAATAAAAATGATAAAAATGAAATTTTTACCTTAAAATGTGAACTTTATGATAAAAATAGCAACTTTATCAAAAAGGGAAATAAAAATGATGAAAGTAATGAAAATGCAATTAAAAGAATAAAAATGATAAAATGCATTTTTTTTACCATAAAAATGTGAATTTTATGATAAAAATAGCAAATTTATCAAAAAGTAAATAAAAATGACAAAAATAATAAAAATGCGATTAAAATAATAAAAATGATAAAAATGCAAATTTTAGCTTAAAAATGTTAACTTTATTATAAAAATAGCAAATTTATGAAAAAGGAAATAAAAATGAAAAAAATAATGAAATTGCAATTAAAATAATAAAAATGATAAAAATGCAATTTTTAGCACCAAAATATCATTTTTATAAAAAAGAGAAAATGATGTAAAAATGACAAAAAAACAACAATTAATGCAAAAATATTGCAAACACTCACGGATTTCAACCCGAACTACCCACTCCTTCAACATATCATATACTACTTCAATTTCACCACAAAATAATAACTAAAGGAAAGAAAAATGCAAAAAATGATAAAAATAAAAAGAAGAGTAGGAGAAGAAGAGAATGATCGTGCAAATGTAAAATTTTATATAAAAGAGTTTGGTCATCCTGAACACCAAATTAGCAATCCTCTATTGCATGGTGCATAATAAAAATATAGACATTTGTTGTGCCATTGCCTTAAAGCTTAAGGATGTTGCCCAAAAGTTTAATGCGGCCATTAAAATAGGAGGTCTTATCACGACATTTTCTCGTTATATGGGATTTGATATAGAAAATATGCCTTCTGAGAGAGTTTGAGGGACGAAAACCATTGATATAGTTATGATGCAAGCAATATGAATAGTTAAAGCACCATTCGTGAGTATTAACTCACTAGGCTTCCAAACGAACAAGGACCTCAACTGCAAGAGCCCAAAGATGTGCAAGAAGAAGAAGAGGAAGTGGATGATATAATGGCAAGGACGGTTAATTTGGAGCTGCAAATGGGAGTCTTGGATGCTAATGTTGAAGAACTTACACGGAATGTACAATGGTTGCATCAAGACCCTCGAGCCTATTTCACGTACGAAGGCTTTATACTTCCACCTTTCCCACCATCGCAAGATGAGCCACATAACAATGCCCCACCATAGGATTGATGTGTTTGTAATTTTTTTATTACTATTTTATTTGCTTTCAAGTGATTGTACTGAACTACATTTAAAGTATGTTGTTTGGTATGTAAGTTTGAACAAGTTTTTCATTTTGTTGATGTTTTAATGTTTAATTTTAAAGTTGCAATATTAATTGTGTGTTTTGTGAACAGTTATGGTGTAAATTTATGTTGAGCATATGTATATTCATGTTTTGAATGCTTTGATATCACTTGGTTGTAATTTTAGTGCTTATTTGTCTAAAACGCCATTATGTAGAATTAAAAATTACAAGTATGCATGGCTGTGCAAACCAAAGTGCACAGCCATGCACTTATCTATCATTGCATAAACAGGCTCAGGTACACCAGTGCACAGTCGTGCATCTTACACTGAAACAGTTTGAGACATAGGTATCGTCGTGCACTCAAAGATGCACAACCATGCACAAGCGTAGGTTCATAGCACATTCACAAGCGCACAATCGTGCATTCTGAAGTGCATAACCATGCATGTACAAAATATTGCACATTCAAACTTCTTCATTTTCAAGCTTACCAACATTTAGAGCCCCCCCCAGGGGGGGGGGGATGAATTATAGTTTTTATAAATCTTTTTAATTTTCTTCGTTTTAGCATTCTTTTTAATTTTTGTTTAATTTAAGCTACTTTTAAATTTCCTTTTAGACTAGGGTTTATTTGATTTTTGTTCTGGAATTTAGTAAAGTCAATATTCAACTAGGATATGATTTTTAATTATTTTTCTTTCCTTGCAATTTTGAATTTTTTCCTTTCATTCCAAATTAAGGAGAAAATTTTTTGATTTTATTTTTCCTTTGTGTGTAGGGATTACTCTTTGTATATATGTACAACCATGTTGTTCACAAATTAATCATTCTTTAAGTTTGAGAAACCCTAGCTAATTCTTTTTCAACTCACTTTGTGCAATAATTTTTAATTTTTAATTTTGCTTCAAATGTCACAAGAAAAGCACAATCAGGTAAGGCAAAGGAAAGGTGAGGCAATAATGCGAAATGGTGATGAGGTGAGTGAACTCACTAAAGAATATGGTGCTCCATTTCCTATTCATTCACACGAGAAGGGTAAGAATTTTGGTCCCTTTTAAAACGTAATTTTATTTTGCCTAAATTCTTTAAGGATAATATTTTGTATAACATAGGGGTTGATGAACATATTGTTATTTTGTGTAACCAATTAGGGTGGACTAAATTTATTAAAATGAAACATGACATATTTTATGAATTCACACTTGAATTCTACATAACTTTTAAATTTGTGGACGAGGCTAAGTAAGTGTTCTCATATAGGCTTTTTGGAAAAGAGTGTCATGTTGATTTTGAACTTATGTCCTATGTTTTTGGGTTTCCTAATGGAGGACTTAAACAACCTCCAAAAGAATTTGACATGCTTTCTTTTTGATGAGAGAAAGATAATGGTTAGTGGTTTGATTAAGGATCATGCTTACTTGTTAATGCATAAATTTATGGCACATAATATCTTTGGGAAGCAAGATAGTACCAGGGTTTTAAAGGATGAACTTTTTATATTATGGTGCATGCATACTAACAATAGGGTTTCTAGTGCTTATTTTATTGTCCAGACTATATAGCGTGTTGTGCAGGCAAAGAGAGCAGCTCTCTCTATGGGACATATCATAGCATCCTTAGGGCAATCCTTTTCTACATTCAATGTGACCTACTCTACTAAAGGAATAAAAGTCCTCAAATCAAGGACTTTAAGTCCAAGGACACTGATCCATGCTTAAATTATCACTAAATGGAGGACACTAAAGGATGTTGAGAACATAAAATGTTATTTGTTGCTCCAGTATGCTTTGGGGCAAGAGAATAAGTGTTCTTCAAAAGAGGATGAGGAAAGCGAAGGAAGTAGGAAGGAATCATAGATCAAAAGAAAGGCTTTAGAAAATGAAGCAACTATAGAGCAAATGGTGCTACTTTGGTTAGATATGTTGGAATTGAAGCTATATGCTAGATTGGATGAGCTCCAGATCATGATAGGAGATTTTCAAAAGTGCAAAAAACTCCGTACAAAAGGCTTAAGAAGCTCATAGAAACCACCAATTCCAATAATTCCTTATCTTTGCCACTGATTTATAAAGGGGAGTACTTTCTTGCACTTTTACTTTTATGTTTTATTTTCTTTTACTTTTAATTTAGTAGAAGGGAAAGGAACATGCATTTCATTTTGTTAAGTCTTTCATTGCATTTAGTATTAGGACACATTTCATGCATAACACTTGAGTTTTTGAGACCTATTCTTAAGTAAAACCTAATTCATTGAATATAGTTGTCTTAAAAAGATGTGATAATCTTCATTTAATGTGAGTTTGGGCTTTTAAGATTAAGAATATGACTTGTGGTTAGGGACTTTTAACCTCTAATAAACTTAATGCTTACTTCTTAATTGAGTAATTGAACTCAGAGTCTTGATTTTTGAAAAAGGTGTTTGTAAGTAGAGATTTAAAATTCAGCTGTTGAAGTTAGTTAACTCTTGTGTATTTTGGTTTTTATGAAAATAAAAAAGAAAATAAAAATGAGATGAGCGTAAAATGCACTCGTTTAAAAAGGAGCTAAAATTGTAAAAGTACAAATTTCTATATGCTCCTTCTACTCTAAGGCTCCTAAATAGAGTATGAGTATCTAAAGGAAACTTTTTAGGTATCCATACTGAGTAGTGCAAGAAAGGTGGGGGATACTGCAATTGGGAAAATTTTTGTTGAATAAAATAATAAATTGCTTAAAAGGTACCTTATGCATAAGAATTTTACATTAGCTAAGAATTGAATTGATCTTTATTTTCTTTCATCTTTCTTTGATTTCAATTTTTCATTTTAATGAATTCAATCGAGAAGTTTGCTCTTCACAAGGTAATCTAACGTGTCTTTGACTTCGAGTTATTCTCCTAATTTTTGGGATTTCAAACTTTATATTAAGTGAAGATTGCTAGAGATAAGCTACTAGATAAGTTCAAGATGCCTCAATTGTAAAAGTTTAATGGTATTGGAGATCCAAGGGTACACCTCAATCAATACTCAACTACCATGGGTATTACCAAAGCCCTTTATCGGTTGTTACAAGGTTATTTGTGCTGTCTTTGGAGGGCAAAGCTGTGAATTGGTACTATGGGCTAGAGAAATCCATTCAGGCTAACTGGAAAGAACTATGCACTACTTTCCTAAAGCAATATAAGCACAACACTAAGCTAGAGGTGTCTATTATTAGTATAAGTGGTATGCCCTGGAGGCCAATAACATAGTTTGACATTATAAATTATCCCAAATGGCAATAAAATAATATTTATTATCTAAAGTGTTTATTTAATTAAATATTTATCTATTAGCATCTTGTTAAATAAATTTATTATCAAGAGTGGATAATATGGGCTACAAATTTATTTAATAAATATGCTATAAAATGTTCATAGTCGAAAAATTAATATTTAGGTGATATTAATTAGAATGTCACCTTTATCTATTTTCCTTGATTAGTATGTGATACTAATAGTAGGAGATAGTAAGTCTCATGCTACTTGAT
>CATIWK010236558.1:0-10992 GCA_949634005.1 Mallotus japonicus
AAAAAAGAAAAATGAGAAATGAGAAAATAAAAAAGGAAAATGAAAAAAGACGAAAAAATGAGGAGAAAATAAAAATCAAAAGCAAAAGATAACCAATTCAAAAAAAATATTTAAAAGAAAAGAAAAAAATGAGAAAAAAGGGAAAAGAAGCAAAACTGAAAAAAAAAGTATGGCTGAAAATAAAAACGGTATACACGTAATTAATGAAAAAAGTAGAACATTTACTTGTAAATAAACTCAAAAGTGGTCTAATTTTGTAATTTCTTTTATTTTTAAAAAGTGAGCCAACCGTACATTGCCAAGAAGGTGATACGATTTCGACCACACTCACAACTCAGGTTGCAGGTAATAGCAGGCCACCTACTATAATTTGAGGTGGTGTTGACATGGGCACCACACCACCATCCACTTTGGAGAAGAGCCTCTGCATCTAAATGATGGATGATGAACTAAATTTGAATGGAGCCGCATGTTAAAATAATAATTTTATTTTACCAAATAAAATGATGAAAGTAAGTCTTCTTCATTTGGTGTTGCAGAAATTTAATAATATTAAGGCAAAACCCATTTTCGAGTCCTTAAATTTTTACATTTTAGTCAAACCCTTAAACTTTAATTGTGTTGTATTGAACCTTTATATTTTTATATTTGCACACATTAAGGATCTTTTAAAAATTTTTCATCCCTAAACATATGTTCACAAGTCAAATTGCTATATATTTTTTTTGTCAATTTAGTTCAATTAAATACCAATTTAAAAGGTGTTTTATAATTTTTATTAAAACTATTTCAATTAATTAAAAATTAATATTTTATTATTTTAATGTATTTAAAGTAAAAATATATATTTTTATTTCCAATTAATAAAAATTTTAACTTATTTTTTATGTTAAAGAATATTTTTTATAATAATTGAAAATAGTGAAAAGTATACTTTTTATTTAAAAATTTATTTAAAACATCAACATTAAAAATTTGAAAAATAATATTAAAAATATATTTTTTATATTTTTGATATCCGGTACGCTTAAAAAAATTAGTTAATGGTGAGTCAAATTTGATTTTTTAATTATTTTTATAATTGATGGTATTTCTTATTGTAATTTATAACTATTAGTGTTGAAATGTTTTATTCAATATTGTAGGCAATTATACTTATTTTTTATTGGCTCCCGCTAATGAAGATCAAAAGTCCATATTCATTACTTAAGGATTGAAAGAAAGGTATCAAACTCAAGATTTTCACTTACTAGAGTAAAATTCTACCATTATATTGGAAACTTTATACTTAATTAGATTTTACTGATATCTTATTAATTTTATTAAGTATGTCAAATATAGTAAAATATAAAAAACTATTTTTAAACATTCATATTTAAAAGTTAATATTTTTGTTAAAGTTTTAGCATGTTTAAATTATGTTTTATTACCTACCCGCCTAGGGATGGGTTGGCATAATGCCTACCCATCCGCGGGGTAGGTATGCTAGGGGAAGGGTTCGAATCCCCCCTCCCCCCTCCCCAAGCAGTTCAAAAAAAAAAAAAAAACTTATGTTTTATTAAATAATAATTATGAATGATAAATAATTAATCTATTAATGATAAATAATAAAATTTACTAATTTGAACTAAGAGATATTTTCACTTTAAAACAAATATGTTTAAATAAGAATAAAAATATTAGTTTTAAATTCATTTAATATATTAAATGATTATTAAATGAAAAACATACAACATATTCATAATTTGGCATTTAATTGTATTAAAATGATAGAAAAACTTTTAAATTTCAGTAAGTTTAGGGACCAAATATTTAAAGCAAGTCTTTAAGATGTGCAAAAATAAATGTACGAGAACTTAAAACAACACAATTGAAGTTAAAAGGTTTAATACAATAAAACATACAAGTTCACAGGTTTAAAAATGAATATTTCCAAATATTATGTGGTAGAGTTTATAGAAGACTGATCATGTTTCAACGTAACATTAATTGTAATAAATAATAAGGACTTCATATATCATGTAATTTTTGTGTTGATACAATAAAATCATATCCACTTTGTTAGGGTCAATGCCTTCTTCACATGTAATCCTTTTCAACTTCGTTAATGGCTTCAAGAAGTGTACTTTTTGTGCATTAATTGAAGAGTTATATTTGTTTTTGATATGGTGGATGTGCACACCTCACTACCTCAAGGTCTACATGATCTTCTTGTCAAGGGCTATTATTTATTAGTTGTAGATTACCAAAGAGCACGCGAGCGAAGCTGTCAGCCTAAGTCAAGATGTCCGCCATTGCCTTTTTTTTATTATTATTTTTTAAATAACAAAGGATGGCTGCACATGTTAGGAACTCCGCCACACACATACACACACACACACACACACACACACACATATATATATATATATATATATATATATATGGAAAATCCTCAACTTTAGACCATTTTGCCCAATTATCCTATTCTTTAAAATGTATGAATTTATATAGTGACCTTTTTGAGTTGTTTCTTTTTTATCCAACTTGAAATTTTTAGGTGAAATTGCTTATATGGAGGATGACGTATCTACGTGTGTATGCTGACTGGACTAATACTAAATGACATCGTTTTGGCTTGCTGATGAAAAAAGAAAAAAGGGCCAAAACGTCCCCGTTTCATTATCAATTGAAGAAAAGAAATAGCCACAATCCCTAAACACAAAATAGAACGAAATCCCTAAGTAAAAATTAAGAACAAGAGGATTGTCCTTCAAATTCTCTCAATCAACACAGTCTAAAACAAGAAGAAGATTAAGGGTAAAGATCAATTTACAACAACAAATGAATTATGGAACATCTAACGAAAATGATGGAAGCATAAACAATTCTCCAAAGGGAATGAAGGCTTCTGCAAATGTGGGTATCAACCACGATTGAAGACTTCAAGAACGGCATCGAATCTAGGCCGTATGTTCTTGGGATGTCCAAGAATCAATGTATGTTGTGGGTTTTGTATTAATTTTTGTTATTACTTGTTTGATGCCCATTATTTGATAGTAATTTTGAATTCGGTTTTAATGTTGATTTCAATATTTGTTTGTAATTTTATTTTGGTTATTTTGATCTTGGTTTCGACTTAGGTAATTTTGATATAAAATTTTGAGTTGGGTTGATAGGTATTTGCTATTTCGATTTTTAGGGTCCTTTTAACAAATTTTGTTGAAACTGGTTTATGTTTATAGAACACACAGTGCGATTATTTTGTTTGGCACGATGAATGGTTGAATGAAAGAACCGTGTGCATACTGAAGAGCTAAGAAGGTTGAATTGCAACATAGAGAAGAACGATGTGAATGCTGAATCATTAAGAGGAAATATTGTGGAATTGAAAAGAGAAATTCAAGAAGTGCAAGCAATGCAGAGAAGGACTCAGGCATTAATCACATTGGATAAAGGCTGCAAATGCAATAGTTTTTATAAGAAGAGATTTTATATTGTAATTGGTTTTCTGTTGTACAAGCTTTGTTATTGTGAAATGGTAGGTTATTGATGTGCAGGAAAAGCAAAATTTTTG
Organism: Mallotus japonicus; assembly: GCA_949634005.1. Lineage (NCBI taxonomy): Eukaryota > Viridiplantae > Streptophyta > Magnoliopsida > Malpighiales > Euphorbiaceae > Mallotus > Mallotus japonicus. The sequence continues at coordinate 3,557 of CATIWK010236558.1, forward strand.
TGCTATTTGGTAGAATTAGTGCGTTAATTTAGAAGTAGTTACTGTGTTGTTGTAATTTGCTCTTCAGCTTTTTGAAGTTATTGTGGTGAACTTGAACAGCAACTCTATTTTGGAATGGTGAGCTGAAGTTGTAATTGAAGCAATGCGTTTAACAGTTATGTGCAGCCTTTTTTATTGAATAAAATTACAATGTTTCAAAATCAGTGTGCTACTATTAACTAATGCCAATGAGATTAACAATATTGTTGCTGCTAAACAATGTCCCAAAATATAAGGCTAAATCAAGCTTTCAAAGTGCAAACAAAATACATGGTAAATCAGTTAGCCTTGCACTATAGGCTAAATCAATTTTCCATTGCCAACATGATACACTAAATATGCCAAAAAATGAGGCTATATATAGCCTTAATCAAAATGCCTAAAATATAGGCAATATAAGTTTGCCTTGCTATATCCTAAATCATTCCTATAAAATATTAGGGTAAATCAGTTTGCCTAAATATATATTACAAAAATGTAGCAATAAAATAACCAAATCAAGTTCATTCATGGCAGCTTCTTGAACTTCTGCTGGGGCTTTGGAAGGACAGATTGGCGTTGATGAGGCTTCAAAGGTATGTTGACAGAATATCTTTGCATTGACTTAGCTTTAGATAAGCCTGAATTGGCTTTAGATCTGGTTGTAGCTCCTGTCATCGATTGCGATGTTTGACTTGATGCTGCTGGTCTGTTAGAGGCTTCATTTGTTGCTGCTGATGCTTGCCTTGCCCTAGAAATAAACTGTATATTTCGTTCACCAGGCATCTAACATCAGCATATCAAAGTATTAAAACATAATCCAATATGATTAAAGCATTAAAAATATAAATAAAAAACAAGTGCCAGTCATTGACCCTGAAGTACATATTGCATGTCTCATTTGATATACACAAACCATGACCCTTTCTTGCCTGAATTAAAAAAATATTCGCGTTACATATGTCCACCCATTTATAACATTAAAACACTTGAAAGCCCATACCTGACATCTTTCCCGTGCAATTGTCCCGAAATCAGTTGTTGCTGCTGCTCCCAAATCAGGCCTATCATAAGATTGTTGAGAGGCAATCACTCTATCATTTATCAGTGGTGCAGATGCTATTTTTCTAGGCATTGCTCTCCTACATCCTCTTTTTCCCCTCTACCAAATTATTAAAAGAGAATAAACACTTAAGACTAAAAATTCAACTGAAAAAAAATTAGTGTAACAAATACACATTCATTACCTGATTCTGAGTCTGCCCACTATGTGGAGGAGGATTGTCTTTCATAGGGCATCCTCGTCTATTATGGTCATATTGGGAGCAAATTATGCATTTCATACGTATGCCATGCCTTGAAATTTTATTGGAGTCCCTTTGAGTTGTCCTGATTTCATCGAGTCCCTTCTTCCTATTAATTTTGGGTCTCCCGGGCATCTTCCTAAAAGGAGGAGGTTATACTGGTGCATCAGTCACCTTGGGCCACATACTTTGTCCATTGATTGGCTTAATACCGATGAAATACGTGTTTATATACATCCTTTTCTTGAAATATTCATCCACGTAATCTTTAACATTTTTCCTCATATATTGTATAGCTGATATGGCATGGATGCAAGGGATTCCACTAAGTTGCCAACCTCTGCATGTACATGTCTTGTTCTTCAAATCCACCATAAATTGGTCATCTTCAAATCTGACATGAAATTTGTCATTTAATGCAACTTTTAAAACACAAAGTCTGCTTTCCCATTTCAGCTTCTAAACTTTTTGCCTCACTCGTGGGCAAAGTACATCTGTGCTTTCAGCCAGCATGTTTGATTTTACTTTCATCCATTCCATGAGTGTAGTTCTGATTTCCTCCAAAATTTATAAAATGGGCATGGTTCTTTCTTTGTATATCCAGCCATTGAAACACTCGACCATATTGTTATCCACACTCTCGCACTTCGGCATAGTTGAAATACAGGCCCTACAGAAGACACTTCAATCCTGTTTCAATAGAGTTTCAACTACTGCCTCATCAATTGCTTTTAACTCTTCTAATTCCTTCTCATATTGAGCTTCCCATGTTGCGTAGACAATCTTCCAATATATAGCTTTTAACTCTTTTCCCCCATGAACCTTTTTAAAGTTAGCATATATGTGGTCTGCACAATTTCGTATTTCAGCATGTGGAACCATATCCCTCAATACTTTCAATAAACCCTACAATAAAATAAATCCAAATTAGTATGAATGAAGTAATGAAAATAATTAAATAATATAAAAGAATTAGTCTTACCTTTTGCTGATCACTAACAAAAGTCCACCCTAAACCATCAATGATGGAGAGATCTTCAAACAACTCCACGAAAAACCATCTCCAATTCATTTCATTTTCAGCACATATAACTGCCCACGTGATTGGGAACATTTGGTTGTTCCCATTACATCCAATTGCACTTAAGATTGCCCCACCTGTCATGGTCTTCAGAAATGCACCATCCAGGCTGATTATAGGCCTACAACCCTCTAAGAAACCCTTTCTAAGCCCACTGAAACAGATGTACAGTCCCTTGAAAACAACAATATTTCTTTCTTCATCCCAATTAGTTTGAAGTTCAAAGCAGCCCTCTCTATTAACTCTCTTCAACTCTACTACATAGGACCTCGGCTTTGCATAATGTGCCTCAACTGAACCTCTTAACTTCTTTATGGCAAACTTTCTAGCTCTATAGCAAGAAACATATGCAACTTTTAAAGAATATTTCTCCATCAAATCATTCTCCATATCAGCAATTTTATACTTAGGCTACTTCCTGAAGTGGCTAAGGAACTCACTTGCAAGCCATTTTATAGATACCATTCTATTGCTCATCATTCTAGAGAAATTATGATCACCACTGTAAGATCTAACTTTAAATGTTCTCTCTGTAGTCTCCTTTGAAGCGTATATCCTCCAAGTACAATTTTCTTGATATTTGGCCTCCATTCTCTGCTTACATATTCTAACCCACTTCAAATTATAGTCATTACTAATTGCATAAGACTGAACAGTAGACCTGAATTGCTCCGCATTAGTGAAGATCATTCCAAGAGAAAATTTGATCTGTGAATGGTCACATTTTGAGTTATACACTGTATTAGTCTTCCTTTTCCTTTTTCTGACCTCCATACCATCTTTATCACTTGATATAGGAGTTAACACTTCATCATCACTCTCAGGGTACTCAGAATGATAATCACTATCATCACTAGCAGCCCTATCAGACCTGATATTTCTGTTATGCCCACTAGTATCTCTAAGCTCTTCATTATCTAACCCCAAACCATATCCATGATCGACAATAGAATTCTTAAAATTCTTTCTATTTTACCTTGCTACAATCAGCTCCTCGTCGACATCTGAGCTTCCATCATCAGATGACAGGCTGTCATCATCTTCACTTTCATTAGGAACATAATCTTCATCACCACTAGACTCATTTTCCTTAGCCGTATTTTGCTCAACAGCATTTTCCTCCACATTGAAATTACCAGTTTCTAATTCAATGTCATTGTTCCAAATAGAGTCTTGTTAAGCATTATCCACAGTATGTTCACACCTAGTGTATGTCTCAACATATATCTTTAAAAATCCATATTGTAAAGCATCCTCCATCATTTTTTCACATTGCTCTTCAGTTTCAATGAACTGATATTTCATGTCAACCCCAAGAGGCACTTCTGATGCTCTAACTACATGCGCTACACCCAACATCTCACTATACCTAAACTCTTTCATCATACGCTCAATGTCTTCCAATGTTAGGGACTTAACATTACTCAAATTCTCATATTTGCCTCCACAGTATCTTGTAGGATTTGATAATCCATGATGCAGTTCAATGGGAATAATGTTGCATATACAAAAGAATAATAAAAATCCTAAATTATTATTTGTAATTTGCAATAAAATTATTTTTAACAACAATAAAACCTAATCCTGACAACAATAAAACATTATTTTTGCCAATGCACATGCTAATCACCATTTAAATATAATTTCTACACAAATCCCCAATTTTCTAAACAGAAACCCTAATTCTGAAATAAACCCTTGTCCCACTATGCATTTTCTAATCCAAACAATGCATATGCCATTATCAATATTAACTTTATAGAAACTTACCCCATTTGTTGTTTATGCCTTTTTCTATTCATATCGCTGCTGTTTCTCTCAGTAGGACCACACTCTGGTTCTTGTTGTTTACAACTCTTCTTATGCCTTTTTCTTTTCGAATCTTCATTTTCCTTTGGCTATTGGATTCTTGTTACAACACAAAACAACGTCTTATTCAATATCAACAATCCATCATATTTTCCTTTCACTTTTTTTTTCATCTCTTTTAGCTTTTGAACAATTTTTGATTTTTCAGAATGAAATAGAAAGCTCTGAGCTTTTTTTATTTCCCGTAACCTTTTTTTTGGCGTCTTATTCAAATGATAATGAAACGGGGACGTTTTGGCCCCCTTTTTCTATTTTCATCAGCGAGCCAAAACGGCGCTATTTAGTATTGGTCCAGTCAGCACACACATGCAGACACATCATTCTCCATGTAAGCAATTTCACCTGAAAATTTTAAGTTGGATAAAAAAGAAACAACTCGAAAAAGGTCACTATATAAATTGATACATTTTAAAGAATAGGATAATTGAGAAAAATGGTCCAAAGTTGAGGATAATTTAGATCATTTTCCCATATATATATATTTGTTTTGTTTATTTATTTTCAAAAATTTTTTACCATAAATTTAAATTTTTTTTCAAAACTACCCTAAAATGGATTTTTTTTTTTTGGCCACAAATTGGCAAAAAGCCCCAGTTATCCGATCCTATGCTAATGTAACAAACACATTATAAGAAATTTCAGCAGTTGCCATATAGGTATCTTGACATTATAGTAGAAAAATCACTACAAACTATTAACAAACATTGGGGGTTTTTTATTTTTTAATATTTGAAAAAGAGAAACAAGAAACCAAACAAATTGTTAAATTAATTGGCAAACAACATTTCAAAACAATGTTTGGGTTTTATTAAATTCACATAGCAAGCAAAGGAAAGTTCTACTCCACATATAAAGGTAAAATAAAAAGAAAAAAATTTGTGCCAACTAGGGTTGTGTACGGGTCCTGGAGAACCCGAACCGTCCAAAAATCGAATAAAAAATCTCTAAAATCGAATATATCCGTTGACCATTTGACTTTCTCCTAACCGAACCGTCCCAAAAATATTTATTGGAGCGGGTCTGGAGAACATGAGTTCTCCGAACCGAGAACCGAACTGAACTGCACCAAACGCAAGAATCGAAACCAGAATCAATAATATTAAAAAAACTATAATATGTGTTACAAGTAAAATTTAGTACCATTTTAATAATTAATTATATTCAAATAATTTATTTTAGGCAATATATTATTAAAACTTAACGTATAATATTTGACATTTTAAATACTAATTAATTAATTATTTGAAATAAAATAAATACAATTATCAACTGAATATTTTTATAGTTATTTTTCAACATATTTTTAAATTATAAAATAAATTTTTATAGGGAAATTTATAGTCATCTTATCTTATATGTTCAAATCATAAAATTATTAAAATATAAAACTTAAAATAAAATTTATAAAAATGGATATATATATCAAGTCTGGAGAATTTATTTTTAAATTCTCTAATTTTTAGATCGGGCCGGGTGAATTTACATTTTCCGAACTACTCTGAACCATGCAAAGCCCAACTGGTGAAGGAAAGGATTTTGCTTTTAGATTACAGAAGGCACAGCATAATAGCGACTAGACAGAGGACTAATCACTCTGTTTCTGTTATCCAAAGAACTAACTATACAAAAACACAAATTTCTGATTTGTCGTTGTTGCTCTGAAACCACTTATGGCGGAGGCAATTGTTTCTTTAGCTGTTCAAAGAATCACTGACCTGCTGATCCAAGAAGCAGGTTTTTTGAGTGGTGTCAGAGGGGAAGCTGTCCGCTTGCAAGACGAACTCAAACGGATTCAGAGTTTCTTGAAAGATGCAGACCGTGTGCAAGATCAAGAGGAGCGTGTTCGCAACTTGGTTGCTGAAATCAGAGGAGCTGCTTATGATGCTGAAGATGTCATTGACACCTTTATTCTTAAAGCTGCAACAAGTAGAGAAGGGGCACGTGGACACCTCAAGAGTTTTACCTCCATCTTTACCAAAGGTCTTGATTTCCATGAAATCAAGAACCAGATTGAAGCAATACGAACTAAGATTGGGGATATTTCTGCAAGTATGCAGACTTACGGTATCCATTTTATTACTGAAAAAGAAGGGTCTAGTTCTGCTAATGCAATGCGACAGCGATTGAGAAGATCATATCCCCATGAAGAGGACAAGCATGTTGTCAGCTTTGAACCAATCGCAAAAAATCTTAAAGCTCAGTTGATGATAGAGGAAGAGAGACTCCGTGTTGTTTCGGTAGTGGGGATGGGAGGGCTCGGAAAGACAACTCTTGCCAAGAAAGTGTACAATGACATTCATGTCAAGCAACATTTTGATTGTTGCACATGGGCCTTCATATCTCAACAATTCTCTGTAAGGAATATTTTTGTTAGAGTCCTCATGGATGTTGCATCTGGCGAGGACAAATTGAAATTGGAAAGGATGGAAGAGGAAGATCTGGTTAAAAAGCTATATGAAGTGTTAGGTGAAAAGCGGTACTTGGTAGTTCTTGATGATATTTGGAGTAAGGAGGCATGGGAGTGTTTAAAGCATGCTTTTCCAAATGGGAAGAGAGGGAGCAAAGTTCTGTTCACCACCCGCAATAAAGAAGTTGCTTCCCATGCTGATCCTAGGAGTGCTCTTGTGGAACCACCACTTTTGACAAGTGAAGAAAGTTGGGAACTTCTCATCAGGAAAGCATTCCTGGAGGACTTACCAGAATTTAAGAAATTTGAGAAGTTAGGAAGGGAGATGGTGAAAAGATGCGGGGGATTGCCCTTGGCTATTGTTGTGCTGGGAGGTCTACTGGCAACAAAGAAATCGCTGAGAGAGTGGGAGATGGTGCAAAGAAATATTAATGCACAATTCACCAAGTCGGAGCAAAATCAGTATGGAGGAGTTTACGGGATATTAGGCATGAGCTATCAAGATTTACCATTTCACTTGAAGCCATGCTTCCTCCATCTTTCGCAATTCCCAGAGGACTGGGAATTTCACAAGAGGTCATTGATTCGAATGTGGATTGCAGAGGGCTTTGTGCGCCAACCAGTGCAGGGAGGAGGAGAAACACTAGAAGAAGTAGGTGAACAATATTTGGATGAGCTTGTGAGCAGGTGCATGGTTCAAGTAAGCGAAAGGGACCACACTGGAATTGGAGTTAAGATTTTCCGGATGCATGACCTG
>CATIWK010236594.1:0-10998 GCA_949634005.1 Mallotus japonicus
TTGAGAAGTCAAGCTCTTCATAAGTGAGGGAAGGATCCCAATCAGTGACAACCATGACAGCTCTATGAATAGACCAAGGAACACCGTTCCTGACCCTTGCCATTTCATCTTGATTTTTGAAAATAAAACAGAAAGTGTTTCGGGAGTTCACCTCTTGGACTTGCAGCTCCGTGACAAAGCTTCAGACCTGAGCTAGAATGCTCAGCAATGCGTTGGCTGTGTAGGTCTTTGAGCTGAGAATGCGTCCTGCCAGATGGTGCTTGAGATGGTCAGGTGGAGGATCTGTCGAAGGGGACAGCTCCAGGTACATATACCTTCATGGGAGGGGTGAGGAGGGGTTTTGTGCAGTGATGATAGCTGGTGGCGAGCTGGTGGAGGCCATTTAGGGAGCAATAGTAGTTGGTGGGTGAGTAAATGATGGATAGTTATTGCAGTGAGAGTTAAAGGAAAGGGGCATAGCTTATGAGAGATACTAATGTTCACCAAAAATTAATGTGGGCTATGTGATCTAAATAAAAAATTAAAGTAATAAAAAATTTTATTACTAGCTCAGAGTGATAATATGATTAAAATAAATATTTTTTAGCCAATAGATCAATAAATATTTCTATATGTGACTTCACTTAATTGCAAATTATCATACCATGATATTATCTTGAAACAAATAAAATAGCACTCGATCATTTATGTTGATGGCGCTATACATATTAAGTTTTTTTCTCAGGATTTTTTTTTTATCTGATGCACAACGCACTTCAATCAAATAGTGTAATTAATACTATCTATATCTCTTCAGCAGAGGAACCTTGTCACCAGATGAATCACAGCTTACAACAGCTGAATCTTCACTTGTCCTCACCTCCTTACCCTTGCCCCACATCACCGAATAAAAACCAGCAACAATAATGATAGATCCAATCAAGCTGCAATAGTAGATCAATCCAAGGTGAACTATTTGTGATCATGATATGTTCATTAATGTGCAAATTAAGAGGGTCAAGAATGGGGAGGAATTTGATAAATGATACCTTCCAAGAGAAAGTGAATCTCCTAAAATAATGGCATCCATAGTAACAGCAAAAAGGAATGCTAGAGGCTTGAACATAGAAACATAGAGAGGTCCAGTCCTGCTCAGGCACCAAGCAATCAAGCTAACACGCAGTGCAAGTTCAACAATTGCCTGCAAGTTACACAACCAATTAAGAAATAAACAGCACTGAAAATATATGAGTAGAATGACTCGAAAATCTGAAAGTGGCATGTAATAATGTTGAGTAAACTTCATTTTCTTGACTGAAAAAATCGGAGTTTGGGAATCTATGTACCCTATTGTGACTTTGTACTCAGTTCTGCAAACAATCACTTGCTTTTCATTTTAAGCCTAAAATCCCACCTCCAAGTACGAAATTTACAAGTCAGGGAAAAATGTTAGGCAGGGTAACTACTTACTGTATATAAAATGGCTACCAACCCGATATTAGCCTTTATTGTCCAAGAACTTGTGTCTTTAACAAGAAGCAAAGCCAAAACTGCGGATAGGAGGGTATTGAAGAAGCAGACATAAGTGATTATGATTAGCACTGCTGGAAACTTCTTCATGACAAAAGTCTGCAAGAAATGCAAAATGTGAGAAAAGAACAGGAAAAGATTCAGCTATTCGTGTTTTTGTTGTTTCTTTCATCTAAAGTGAATTGGGCAATAAACCGAACCTGAAGAATATACCATGCCGAATCCATGAAAGCTTCAGCTGCAAGGAAAATTGCGCCAATGATCCAGAGCAATTGTGATGAATGAAGTAGTTGATGAGGCTCTATAATATGCCAAGATTTGCCAAAGACTGTTGGGCCTTTGTAGAATGTCACAACAAATGCTCCAGCAACAGACCCTATGGTTCCTAAGGATTTAGCAATGGTGACTTTGCTTCTCCATTCTACTTTTTCCAACCTGAACCATCCATTAATCCCAAGAAATGGTGCGCGTCTTCAGGACAAACAAATTAATATTCAAATTATGCAACAATTTTCAAATTATAACAGGGTTATATTCCATCATAAGAGTTTCTTTGCAATGGAAATCAACTTGCAAGAAGACTAATTACTCCCAGTTGTTGGACAGAACAAAGTACTGACAATAACTTTCATGGAGGCATGGAGCATGAGAAGCATCCAGTTGCATGGGGACCTCACAGTTATGTAAGTGATCATTTCAGGATGAAAAGCCAACCCAAAACAAGAAGCAAAATATTTTCAATAGTGACCCACTGACCTGCCAATTGCCAAATGAGTCCATTAACTACATTCAATTCACTGAATTTTACAAGAATGTCGTTATTATAGTTGTGAACTCTCCCCCTATAGGTTAACCTTTTTCAGACAAAAATAAGAAAAAAATTAAAAGAATGACCTGAAAATGATGGCAAGTAGGAAGGTAAAAGCTGGAATGAGATTGAGCATAGCTGTTCCAAGTGTAGGAGAGCTGTACTGTAGACCAACATATCCAAAAATCTGGGCGGAACATCTGCAAAATTGAGTAATAAAGCAATTTAAGCTCTTAAAATTAAAATGAGAAATGCATTCAGCTCTTTAAAACTTTATCCATACATACAGTATTAAGTGCAAAATTAGAGATACAAATTAGTTACGAACCCAAAAACCGAAAGCAAAAAGAATTTGTATAGTAATGAAAAGCTGAGTGGAGTCTGGTCTGATCTGCCAAACATAAGAAAGCAAAGAGCCCAAAAAAAAAAGATAGAAGAGTTCAGGCCTAACTCTGATAAAATTGTGTAAGGAAAACATGTAATTGTAGAAATGTGAGGACCTGCGGACTATGAAGGAACAAAGGAAAAGAGCAAGAGCAGAGATAGCATCAGAATAAACAATCATTACATATTTGTTTATCCCTTGAGAAAGAGCAATTTTGTTTATTTCCATTGTACTAACTTGAGCCAGCATTGCAGCCACCATGACAACACATGGCAGCAAAGACTCCTTAACACTGCAGGGCATCATCATTCGTATGTTTAGCTATGCGGCTCCGTTAGTACTCATCTTACCTCTGAGCACCACTGTCTTTGTATATTTTATTTTCATTTGAAAAGTTTAGCATAGCATTGGGCCCAGTTTTGGATAGATATTTTTGTGGTGCATAATATTTTTGTCTACTTGCTTTACTGGGTTTAGATATATGGATGGATACCTAATTTTGCACTTATTGTATTTTGGGAACTAAATTTTAATCGATTTCATTTTAAGTATCCAATTTTAATTTAGTCTCATTTGCCAGTGACCTGATAGTGAGATGTTGATGTGGCTGCTAACAAAAGAATATTTCAGAAATATTTGTCACGTCAGTCATGTCTAGTCATCAATTTTTAGGAATTAACTGCAATGGTGGTCACCCAACTTTGATTTTGTTCCTTTTTGGTTACCTAACTTTGATTTTGTATCAAAAAGGATACTGTTATAAATTTGTAGTCTTCTGAATTTCCCTTAAAAACCATTTTAATCCCTCAATCTCCTTATCTTTTCAATTTAGTCCAGAAATTATAAAAAGTATGAAAGTTTACTTCTCTTAGACTATGATACCACTCAAGATGAGTCTGCTCTTATTAGGTAGAATCAAAATAAGTTTCAAATTTTTCTTTATTTCCTATAAATATATAGAAAATATGGACTTATTTACAAAAAAAAAAAGCTTAATTATGAATTAAAATAGTAATTATGGATTATTTAGGTACCAAAAAATTTTTAAGTGATTGCTATGAAATTAAATAGAAGTTTAGTATCTAAAAATATACAAATTAAAAGTTTGGTAACCAAATTGAAACAAAGATAAAGTTCGGTACCCTCCTGTGAATTAGGTGCTAAAAATTGATGACTAGGCATGACTGACGTGATGAATATTCCTAGAATATTCTATTACTGGCTGCCACATCAGCATCTCTCCACCAGGTCACTAGTGGATAAGAATAAATTAAAGTTGGGTACTTAAAAAAAAACCGATTAAACTTGAGTACCCCAAATGAAATAAGTGCAACGTTGGATACCCACCCATATATTTAACCCTGCTTTACCATTACACTAAAAAGATAGAGGACTCAGGATTGGAACATTTCAACTTTTAGATAGGGTTGTAAATGAGTTTAACTGTTTGCAAGTAGTTTAATATTTGATTCCATAAAATTTCGTTTAAATTCGTATATTAAAGCTCGTTTAATAAATGAATCGATTTCAAACTATACAAAACTCAATTTGTAAAGCTCGCGAACAAATTCGAATAAAAACTCACAACTCGTAATTTTAATGTTTGGTAATTTAATTTTAAATATATAAATTTATATTGTAAAAAATATTTTAAAAAATATATTATTAGAATAAAATTATAATTTATTTAGTAAATAATTTATTTTAATTTATAGTTTGTATTTTTTTAAAAATTTTTTAGATTTGTTTAGACTCGCGAACATCAAGTGGCATAATAAATTCGACTCGATTATAAACGAACCAAATTTGAATTAGTCAAAACTCGATTCGGCTCGGCTCGATTACACCCCAACTTCTAGGTGTCTTGCTAAACTTCTAAAAAATTTTCTCTTGCAACTACAAATGATTTAAATTTCAAGTGCAGTTGCGCAGATTTGTTGATTAATTTTCCCACTCGAGGATCAAATAGTATAAAGCTAGGGAAAAAAATCCAAAGAATATAAAAATACTAATAACAGTCAAGAACAACAACCGAAAGTGTCAAGAATATCATATCTGCAAGTGGTACCACCCATTAGTCCACTGTTAAAAATGCAACTATTTTCTTTTATTTACCTTTCTCAATTGGGTACTTCTTGAAATAAACATAGATTTTGCACAGAAAGCTAGCAATTGCGTTGGACATTTATGTGTCAAATAATCCATCACAACACAAAAGTCTGCTAGCTAATCCTCCCATCATCAAAATTCAGCAACAAAACGAAGAAAAAGAAATCAATCAAGAACATTTTATAGGTAAAAACATGTTTTATTCGGAGATTGTTTTTATTATTACCAAGGTCATACAAGGAGAGTCGTAAAATGGAACCATACTACTCTTGCTTTAGAAAGTAAACAAACTTTCTCTTCAACTCTGCAGCCTTCTCACAGTTAGGATTGTGCAAATGGAAGCAATGTGCTTCATTTTCATTCTCGACAAGTTCAACACTTCCTTCCCATCCACTCTTCTTCAGCTTCTCAAAATAGTTCTTACCCACAACATTCAAATGGTCCTTTTCAGCCACAAAAATCAACACTTTCCCGCAGCCAATCCTTGCAATATCCTCCATAGGTGGGTTCATCCTTGGATCATCCGGCCCTTTATTGTCTGGACACATAAACAGCCACATTTCATCATCTTCAGTTCCACCAAAAAATGGGTGCACTAAAATCAGCCCCCCCACCTTAACTCCAGCGGGTATCCCCATTGCCCCTACTCGAAAAGCTAAAGTATGTGATATATTACCTCCAGCACTATCCCCACCAATAAAAACTTTCTCAAAATCAGCGTGATCATTCAACCACTGCTCTGGTCCGTTCTTATTAACATGCGAGGCCACCCACTGGAGAGCCGCCCATGAGTCATCGTAGCAGGCAGGTATGGGTCGGGCTGGGAAGAGACCGTACTCAACAGAGACCACAATAACATAAGCATCAGCAGCCACAGCACTGCAGAAATTGTGGTAATCTGGTTGGAAGGCAGACATCATGGAAAAACCACCTCCATGAACATAAAACAAGAGAGGGAGTTTCTTGTTAAGGTTATGGAGTTTAGGTAAGAAAACACGAGCAGAGACTGGAGGGACAGTGGAGATGGTAACATCTTTGGATTGGACACCAGTAACAGGGTCATCAGAAGGTGGGAGTTTTTCCCAGTTTGTGAAGAACATTTCGATCCGGCCATCTTTGTATACCCGGCCAAATCTGAACTCCTTGACAACTTCATCATTATTAATTGGAGAAGACAAAGCCATTGAAAAGAAAGAAAATAAAAGGATCCGAAAAAGCAAGAAAGAGGCGGGTGTTTTGTTATGTTTTCTTAGATTGCTGATAGGCTTTTATTGTAAGAAAAATGGCATGGAGATGACGGAGGAAACTAGTAGCTACCATTCTTCATATCCATAGATCTCCCATCATATCGACCATTCCCAAGAAAAATCTCTGGGCAAGAAAGACAAAATAAGATAAAAAAAAAAAATTGGACATAGCTCAGAATTAACACATGCAGAAGACTGCAGTAGACTGCAGAAGCCATATCTCAATTGGACCTAGCCTAAGCACCGTCAATGATAAGTTAAGAAACTGCTTGTTTCATCCCCCTAAACAAGGCCACTTAGCATATCACCAAAATGAAACATGACAACACCATCTGTAATGGAAGATAGTAAATTCTCCATAATGCATGGCCTTGCTGCCATCTGTCTGTCTTATGCAACTTCGTCCAATAATGGCTGTTTTCTGAACAACAACATTGCTTGTTGTTTAAGTGCTATAACCCCTGAATTATGTTAAATAGCTGCCCTTATGAACAAGAAGCTGCCGGAGAATTGTTTTAGTTTAGATACAATAAGCCTTTCATTTTTAAGTCGTCAAAACCGATGCTGTGCATGTTTAAAAAATGTTTAATGTTAGCAGTAATTAACAAAGGCAAATTGCATACAGCAAACCCTTCCTATAAGTAAAAATATTTCTGCAGAAGGTACAAAACTATGCCTTCTTTATTAAAGTAAAGAAATGGATAAAGAACTAACAATATATTATACTTCTTTTACATGAGTACAACATTGATAAAAGTATTCAAAATTTAGCATTTCATGGCATTAATCATTTTAAGGATCGAATTTAGGTCGTTCAAAAGATGAGCGAACTCTTTCGACCACTTTAGAGCAAATAAATGTGTAAGAAAGCATAATCTAGCTGAGATGGAGCAGCTTCTTTAAATAAAGAAGGAAGATAAATCTTACCATGGAAATTCACAGTGACCACTTGAGAAGTTAGCTTGAAATAATAAATATTGTTCTTGCTGGATAAGAAATGCATCTGCTGAATCTAATATTTGATTTGGGTATATGATCTGCAGAATCAAGAAAGCAACTAAAACCTTGTAATAAAATATAGTAGTCAAGTACCAACATGTTTTATTGCTGATATATTTTTTGTGTAAGAACTTTTCCTGAAGCCTGTTAACACCTGAATATTTAAATCAAATCAGAATCAACCACAAACTAAAGAAAAAGCAATTAAAACCATAGATAAAAACATGTTTTATTGAGTGAATCCTTGATCACAAACAACATACATGGCCTGGGAGGGCCTCATAAAACAGAACCAAATTACTCTTGTTTCATAAAAGAAACAATCTTTTTCTTCAACTCCACAGCCTTCTCATAGTCAGGATTATGCAAATGAAAACAATGTTTTTCCTTTACGTTCTCAACAAGCTCAAAGCTTCCTTTCCATCCACTCTTCTTCAGCTTCTCAAAATAGCTCTTTCCCGGACCGTTTAAATGATCGAACTCTGCTACAAAAATCAACAACTTCCCACAACCAAGCTTAGCAATGTCCTCTACAGGCGGGTTCATTCTCGGATCTTCCAACCCTTTGTTATCTGGACACATATGCATCCACATCTCATCATCTTCACTTCCACCAAAATAAGGATGCACTAAAAACACCCCAATCACCTTCACTCCATCGGGTAACCCAATTGTCCCGACCCGAAAAGCCAAAGTATGCGTTATATTGCCTCCAGCACTATCCCCACCGATAAAAACTTTCTCAAAATCAGCATGATCATTCAACCAATCCTCAGGTCCTTTCCCATTAACATGAGACGCCACCCATTGGAACCCCACCCATGAATCCTCGTAGCAAGCGGGTATGGGTCGGGTTGGAAACAGACCGTACTCAACAGAAACGACAATAATATTAGCCTCAGCAGCTAGTGAACTGCAGTGAGTGTGGTATTGAGGTGAAAAAGCAGACATCATGGAAAACCCTCCACCATGTATGTAAAACAAAACAGGGACTTTGACTTTGCTGTTGCTGTTAAGGTTTTGGAGATTGGGTAAGAAAATACGAGCAGAGACTGGTGGTTCTGTAGAGATGGTGACATCTTTGGATCGGACACCAGAAACTGGGTCATTAGACGGTGGGACTGTTTCCCAGTTCGTGAAGAACATTTGGATGCGGCCATCTTTGAATACTTTGAAGAATCTGAACTCTTTGGCTACTTCATCATTATTATCAGTTTGTGATGAAGCCATTAAAAGCAAAGAAAATTAAAGATTCACGATTTCAAGAAAGTGATTTTTTTTTTTTTTTCAAGAGTGATCTGGTAAGTGGAGGGGTAGAGGGTTTATATTGTCAAAAGAACAAAAGCCTCATGAAAAAGCTCGTAGCTGTCATTCTTTAATTAGTCTCTACCTGCTGATCTTACACGACGACGACGGCAACTGCAAGTCATCAAGAAAGCCAAAAGCATTGCATTGACCTAATGGTGGACTGGAATCTCAATGGCGTAAAAAATGGACAGAGCCCATAATAATCAACAGATAGCCAACTAAAAATGGACAGAGCCCATAATAGTCAGGATCAGTCTCATCATTTTGCAAAAAAAAAAAATTGATTTTCTCGGTTAAAATTGATGTTCTTGTTTTGCGTGTATTACAATTTTTTTACGGCAAAATCTATTACCATTAGTTTATTTTATTCAACTCTCATCATTTTATTGCATCCTATTGCATCTCTATATTTTTATTTATGTAGTTATTAAGGATTAATTTAACAGATTTACTAACAGTGTTAAATATATATATATTAAATACTAAATACTTAAATTATTTAGTCCAAAATTTAATAAGTACCTTCCTCATAATTCATCATTCAGTTCTTAATGTATATGTGTTGAATTCTAAAAATTCATAATATTTTTTTATTAAAAATATTTAAAAAGTTATTTTATTTTTTCTTATGCCTTCAACTTCTCTCCTCCTCTTTTTTGATTTGAGGTACCCTCCCTTCATCCCTCATCTTCTTCTTACATAATCTAACTTCTCTCATCTGCATTCTCTTCTTCTTCTCATTTTATTTATTTATTTATTTATTTTGTTAATGTTGATGGTTGATTAGTTTACTGTTTGAGGTGCACAACCACCTCGGCCTTGTTGCTTTCTCCACCACCGGTACCGTTGTCCGCCTAGCACCCATAATCTACATTTGTTTCAGTTTTTTTCTCTTCTTCTTCTTACCTAATCTAACTTCTCTCCTCTGCCTTCTTTTCTTCTTCTCATTTTCATGTTTTTTTTTTTTTTTTTTTTTTGAGAATTGGCGGTTTCTCCACCACCGATTTTGTTGTCTGCCCAGCATCCATAATCTACATTTGTTTCAGTTTTTTTTTTTTAGTTCCTGCTCTCAATTGTTCCGTTGATTTGGATAGTTAGACCATAATTTTTTAAAACGTTTCATCTGATTCTTCGTTTATTAGATTTCAGTGAAGCTTTTACCTTGAAATTCTCACTCTATTACTCCTAGGTATTTAATGTTTAATTATGGTTCCTCTTATGTTGTGTGTATTAATTGATTGAATGTTTAATCAGATATGAATGTTGCCCGTTTCACTTAGATTGCCAGTTGAAGGATTTTTCTTTGTTGATGTATGCAAATTGTATTAATAACTTCACCAATGTTGGTTTATCAAGCCCTTATGAATAAATATATAGAATTCAAAATAAATTGCACATTAGAGTCCTAAACCGAAGGTAGCGTTGCGTTTTTTTCTTTTTTCATCATCTTCTCTTGCACTAATTCCTCTGATAAAATATTATCAATTTAGATCTGAGTTTTTTTTAATGTTATTTTTAATCGATGTAAGCATCAATCACGTAATTTTTGTGTATATTTTTTTTGGATTTTTTATGTTTCAATTTGAATTTTGCTTTATTCGCAGCAGAACAAACGCAGATAAACAAACAACATATGTTCTGATATTTTCGCCATGAATTCGAGAAGGTGAGTTCGATTGTAGTTTTGTTAGTTTTTTATTTTTTTTATAAACATTAGGAACTTCGCTTATTTGATCCAACTTGTACTGGATGACGAATTTAGATTTGTATTTAATGTTGTTTGGCCTAGGGTTTGATTTGTTTTATTCAGTTTCTGTTGTTATAATATCCCTGAATTTGATTTCTGTTGGATTCAAATTTATATATTTTTCTCATTTTGTGCATATTTAGTAAATCAAATTCTTAGGCTTGGTATCCATTGAGATATGGAGTAGAATAAATTCAGCATATTTTGCGTAAAATGCAACTTCATTATAGAAAGCATGATAAATTGTGGGTTTTCTGATGGAATTATTTTAGTTCTTATCCAGGAAATTTGCTTTGACTTGACTCATTGTTACTTTTGGTTCAGGGTGTTAAAAAGCGGCCGATACTGTGCGTATCGGCCTTTTCGTAACGGATTTTTAGGGGAGCGATACAATATTTGGCCGAACCGATTTGGCTATATATTGATTGGCGTATTTGGTGGATGTACCGGCCATTTACCGTCCGATTTGGCCGTCACGGCCGTTATTTACCGTTTCGCAGACTGCATCGGCCGATACTTGCAGAACATGAAGAAGAAGAAGAGGAGGAGGGTGCCTGCAGCCCAAGAAGAGATGTAGCCCAAAATTGAACAAAATTATTGAGAAATTTACATAAATACACCACTTTTTTGCTTTAGTTTTCAGCAAAATACCCCTCTTTTTCAATTAATTACAAGAGTACCCATTTTTTTTTCAAGTATACCCATTTTTTTTATTTTTTTTCGTTTGTACCTCCATTCGTATTCTCCTTGTTCCTTCATTATTTTTTTATTCTATCCCCCTTTTTTTTGTTTCTATTTTATCTTTATTTTTATTCTTTTTCTCTGTTATATTTATTTTTTAAATTTCTTATTTTTATTTTTTAGTCATTTTTTCTTTTTTATTTTT
>CATIWK010236760.1:0-11444 GCA_949634005.1 Mallotus japonicus
TATTATCAAACTATTTTAGAATTCACTGGTTCAGCAGAATTCAAACATTTCTATCATAAAGGATCTCATGACCCTTCTTATTCTACCTGTAAAATCCTTAAAGTCCTTCATCCTAAAGAATGGGGTCAAGACCTCTTCAAGACAAAAACTTTTCCTGTAAATTTCCAAACCAAGCTCGATTTCTGCCCAACATTCTCTTATTGGGACTATGAACAAGCATGGTTCAATACCTTCCTTATCCAAAATCATTATGCCACCCACTCTTGGTTATTTTTCTTAAGCGACCATGCCAACCTTTCCAAGTTTCCCGCATGGTTCACCAGATGGTGGAATAATTATGGTCCAATCCCTGACATCCTTCCTTCTGATATCCGTAATGGTTTTGACCTCTTTGAAACCCATTACAAACCTTCTTCCCTTGAGAAAAAGTTTTCTTCTCTATGCCTTTATTGCTCTAATATTTTCTATTTTCCAGGTCACCACTCTTGGGACACTCTCGGCCAGTACTCAGGAAAATTTGACTTTTACGTCAAATATTCCCCTCCTGCCTCTGCTCAGATCCCACTCCACTCTATCAGACCACATGGGTGGGGTCCCGGCTTCTCCTTTCAAGACCTAATAAGTGGATCATCACTAAAGACAAGACACTCTACCAATAAAGACAAAGGATAATAATCTTTCCTCTAATCACAGACGCATCAGGATCATCTGTTGGCCCCTCTCACATGGGCTACTCACTCCTGGAAAATCCCGTGCCTCTACAGCCTCTCCTCCCAAGCTCTATATAAAGAGGCCTCCTCTTCCTTAGAAGGCAGGATACAATTTTAGCCTACTACTTAGAAAAACACTCTGTAAAGTTAAAGAGAGTTCGAAAAGCTTAGCTTTCCTCTCTAAGTAAAGTAGATTAAAATTGATCTCACTTCAAAAAATCGTAGTATAGTTTGAAAAACTCCTCTGCTCTTCTGTAACTCCTTTGCTTTGGATTAAAGAACTTCTGTAACTTTCCCTTACTTGGATTCTAATAAAGAAAAGAAAAATTTCTTTCCCAGTAAGATTATTTTCTTATGTTTAATTAAAGTTTCCTTTATGCTCTCTTTACTTTAAAGATTTATTTATTTTCTGCTTTTATTCTTTAAAGCATTATTTATTATTTCTTAAGTATGCTCTGTGCTCGCCTAAGCAATTAGGATCTTGCACATCAGAAATTCTCTGTGTTTTCTGTATCTGCTGCATCTTGGACCGGTAACCTCTTTGTCTAGTCTATGACTAGAGCGTGAGACCGGCATTGTGCTCATCTTGCATCAATTGTGCTCATCTTGCATCAATATTATTCATTCATCACTTGTATATGCTACAGTACCCCTTTGATCCTTGGTCGTTCTGGTATATATATATATATTTATATTAGTGTTTATTTATTTATTTATTCCTTAATTTATTTTAGGTAAGAGTTGTCTAAAATAAATAGGAAAGGATTCTAATTTGGAATTAGAATCAAAGTAGAAAAGGAAGTCCATTCCTACCAAAACTGTTTTGGTAAGTGAAACCCTATATTGGATGTATATATATACATCTCATTCTCTAGGGTTTAGGTTAAGCCTTTTTCTTCTTCATGTACTTCTTTTGTGAGAAACACATAGAGAGGAAATTGTTATGAGACAACAAAGGTTCTAGCAGACCGATTCTGCTTTGGATCATCTTGTTCGTGTGGATACCGTAGAGGACGTGATCTTTTGGTGACGTCTCAATTCGATAAAGGAATACATAAAGCTCGAGGTAGGGTGTCACCAGTGTGAACCCCCTCTCTTCCTTCCAATGGTCTTGCCTAGAAATCATCTTGGTAAGGTTTTGGAAACCTCTCTATCAATCTAGTTCGAATTACATGGATCCGGGTTAAGGGTTTTGTTGTTAAATTTTTGTTTTCCGCTGCATTATGGATCATGAAATCCAACGATGGTATCAGAGCCGCTTGTAATTCGATTAGATTGATTTTATGTTATATGCGATATACATGTTATATGTTATTAATTGACAGTAGGGGAAAACAATCTTTGGGGCAAGCCTTGTTGAGGTCGGTAAAGTCCACACACAACCTCCACTTTCCATTGGCCTTTTCAACAAGCACAACATGTGCAAGCCACTTGGTATAATCAAACTCCCTTATAACCCAACTTCAATCAACTTGTCAACCTTCTAATCCATTGCCTCTTGTTTAATAGGAGGAAAGAATAACTTCTTTTGATGCACCAGTTTAAAGTTTGGATCAACGTCGAGCTTATGGGTCATCAAACTAGGATAGATACTTGGCATCTCAGAGGAAACAAAGGCAAAATCTTTTCGGTGGCCTTGTAAGAACTCCTTCACTAGTTTTCTTCTGACTTGAAGTGAGGTCAGAATTGATATAAGTGCATCACTCTGAATAATCCTCAGAAAAAGGAATAGCCTCCAGTTCCCTTACTGGCTCGGTTCTATGTCCGGATCCAGCATCTTTCATATCCAGCATTTCTGCTATTAAAACTTCCTCCTCATCTCCATCAATCAAAGAAATCGAGTGACAGTATTTAGCCTCAACCTGTCTTCCTTTCACCATTATGGGACCATTGTCCGAGGGCATCTTCATGCAGAGGTACCTGATACACAAGATGGCACAAAGCTCATATAAAATAAGGCGGCCTATGGATAACATTATATGCTGTTGACACCCTGGCAACTACAAACTCTGCCATTATAGTTTTTCCCCTATAAACATTTCCCTAGCCGTCTTCTTCTCCCACAGTCACAGGTAATACAATTTTTCCCTCCACTGGCACAGGAGAATTATGTATCCTTTTGAGGTGAGATCTCATAGGATTTAAGCACTCCGGATTTAGCCCCATTTTCTGAAATACATGAGAAGGAAGAAGATTGATTGAGCTACAATCATCCACTAGGACTCTTTCAACCTTGAAGTTATTGACAACAGCCACAATGACCATCGCATCCACGTGGAGAGTAACCACGCCCTCTCCATCTTCTGGGCCAAATGTAATAGTGCAGGTACGTAATGGATTTTCTATATGCTTTTTTGAGGATGATTTTGGCTTCTTGCCCCCTTGGCTCGGAGGGGATGCTACACTCCCTACGATCCAATGAATCGTGCCCCTAGTCCTTGTGTTTGGTGGGAACATCAAATGTTTGTCTCTTGCCAGTCTGAAGGATGACGGTGTGTCTATTGCTAGTCCCTTTGAGGTATTATCACTACCATAAACAAAGTTTATGAGATGGCCCTCTTTGATCAGTCTATCTATTTCGAACATCAGCTGACGACACTCATTAGTGTTGTGCCCCGCTGCTTTATGGAAATGACAGAATCTAGATTGGTCTCTATTCTTTGGGTTAGGGGGTATTTCTCAAGGCCATTTGACAAATTCTTTATCCTTTATAGCCATGAGGACCTCTTGCCTTATGGCACTTAATGGAGTCATGCTATTCTCCTGTGGGCAAGTAAAAAGTTTTTTTAGAGGTTTTGGTGTGGGCTTTTGAGGGAATCGTCCCGGCCCTATTCTCATCATCTTAGGAGGGAGAGACTCATTAAATTCTTCCTTTCGCTTAGGAGTGTGAAAAGACTTGACCATTAGGTGTCATCTTGCCTTATGTATTTTTTCGCCCTTTCCAGAAGCGTAGTTCAGTCAGCAAGAGGATTCTTTGCAAGTAAGCTGAAGAATAGAGGACTATTCATGCCTTTTACCACAGCCTTTATGGCTCTTGAATGTTCCAGATTAGGAATCTTGATAGCTTCCATGTTAAATCGGGCTATGTAATCCTTGAGGCTCGCTCCAGGTTTCTACACTATGGTTTCCAGATAGGAGATTTCCTTTTGAGCTGGTATGCTGGAAATGAACCTGCTAACAAACAGCCTATTGAGGTCGACAAATGAGTTAATACAACCAAATGACAAATTATTAAACCATGACTATGCAACATCAGTAAGTGTTATGAGGAACATTTTACATAAAATTACATCAGATTGAGTGTAAAATTCTACTATAGTTTTAAACTTTATCACATGATCCTTAGGGCTAGTGGTACTATCATAGGATGGCAATAAAGGTAGTTTGAACTTGCTTGGAATGGGCTCTTGCCATATGTTTGGCGAGAAAGGAGACATAGGATTTATCAACTAATACGTCAACCCAGTTCTATTACCCCATCTTGCCTTCCATTCTAGGTACTCCCTCAAATCTTCCTTCAATGCAACAGATCTAGCTGCACAGCGCGTAGTGGACTTTTCCCCTCTGCTCCTTTGATCAAAGGAGTACTGTAGGTCCTTTGATGTGTCCATCTCGGCTCTAGCCTTTCTAGCAGTTGCACTATAGTCCTGAAGCCTCTTCTTCATGGCACCTTTTAGGATTTCTAGCTCTGCTCTTTGGCTTTCCCTCTCGGATCGAGCTTTTGAGGCAACTTTGGATGGCTCTCCTTCTTTACTTTGCCCCGGTCTCTTGCTCAATTCATTTCCTCCTAACCGTAAGTGTTCACGGCTAGGCTATGATTTGGATTTCTGAACCTTAGAAGGGTCTGTTTCATCTGTGGACTTATCATCCCTTAAGCAAAGCTTTCTTCTAGGTACATTGGGTGTCTGCACATACAACTCATTCACAATACCCTTCCCCTTGCCTTGTCTTATTTGTGCTTCGGTTAACTGGTCCACTTTTTGGATTAGATCATTCAACAGCTTAATGGGAACTTCCATAGTGGGCTGGTTCTCAAGGTCAGTTCCCAGGACACCTTCATTCCTTCTAGACATCCCTTCCTCGTTCCTCCTCCTAGTGGATGAGTTTGAGCCTGTCATTGAGCATAATATAGTACACACATACAACAACAGAGAAGGTAGCACTTTGTAAACAACAAATACTACACAAGGTTCGTTACAACACTAGGTATACTACCTACATACACTCTAAAAATCCAAAAACATTCTTCTTCCCACAGACGGTGCCAAATTGATGGTCCCCCAAACTTTGTCTTCTCCAACACAGCCTTTTTTCAATCTTCAAGCCATCAATGAGAGCTGAAAAGAATTAACATGTGGTGAACTAAGGGCTTAGGATGCCCAAAGCCCCTCAAAAGCTCAAGTCAGTATGGCAAATTCTAGTGTAAGGGACTAGATAGTATTAAATCAATGAGAAGGTAACATAAGAGTGATGATTTCAGGAAGAAGAATGTTTCTTCTCCAGAGTTGTAAGTTGCTGGTTTTTAGAAAAAGAAAAGAGAAAGAAGAGAAGAAGAAAAAGAAAGTGAAAAATAAGCACCTCATTTGATTGTTCTTTTCCTCTAATTCTCTTAGGAGAAAGTATGGGCTGTCATGGAGTAGTCTAACATCTTATCCATGTCAGTTTGAAGAGTATGTTAGAATAGTAAACTTGTAGGGAGTTGGTACTGTGCCTACTGCAAGAGAGTAGGAATGCAGATGTAGCCTTTTCAGGTGCATTAAATGCGGGTAGTTGCATTTAATGCATGTCAGAGGCCTGGATGCAGCAAGAAAACAACCAGGGTGATCATTTGGCATGCTCTCGGTGAGAAGCCATAGTGGCAAGTCTAGGATTAGTCTCTTTCCTAATGACATCGCATAATTAGTCAACTATGAGTCAACCTGACACATGTCAATATTTGATTGGCTGATATTTTCATACATCATCAGCAGGTAAAAATGGAGGAAAATTCAGTACCCCTAATAGCTTTCAATGCACCTCAAGGAATGTTTGAATGGCTGGTAATGCCATATGGATTAAAGAATGCCCCAAGCATTTTCAACACAAAATGGATAATGCTTTTAAGGCATTAAATTTTTTTTGTATGGTCTATATAGACGATGTGTTAGTCTTTAGTAATAATTAAGAAGAACACATGAATCACTTAGAAATAAGTGACTGATATCTTATGAAAGGAAGGTATGATTCTATTAGAAAGAAAGATATAATGGTTAAAGGAAAAAAATAAAATGTTTAGGGATAGAAATATCAAAAGGAAAAATTTGGTTGCAAAGCATATCTCTGAAAGAATTATTAATTTTCCTGATGAATTAGAAGATAGGAAGCAGGTTCAATGTTTTCTTGGACTCGCTAACTATGCTAGACAATTTTTGAATGATCTCTCAAAATTTCTAGAAAGGATTTAGAAGAAGACCTCTGATAAAAATCCTTGGTATCGGGACGATGAAGACACTCAAGCTGTAATTTGAATAAAAGAAAAAAATAAAAAACTTGCCATGTTTAAATTTGCCATTGGATATAGATGAGTTGGTCTTGGAGACAGATGTTTTAGAAAGGAGTTGGGATGCAGTCTTTAAAATTAAAGGAAGAAAACCTAAACCCATCTATAAGTATTGGTCTAAAACCTTTTAAAGGTGCTAAGCTAAATTATCCAATTCATGAAAAGGAAGTTTTAGCTGCAAAAAATGGGATTAAAGCATTTATATATTCCTAGCACCAAAAAAAGGTTCATTTTGAGATTAGACTCAAATTACATGAAGAGGTTTATGAACATGAACTTTAAAGAGGCTAGACAAACTAGATTTTTGAGGTTGCAAGAATGGTTTAGTTATTAAAAAATTGATATTGAATATATTCCATTTGATAAAAATGTAATAACTAATTCTCTTTCTCATAAACTTTCTAATTTTACAGATGGAGCCTGCTACCAAGAATAAATTGTTATGGGTGTGCAAAAGGCAAGGGCATTCAAGAAAGAAATGCCCTCAAAAGAAAAAAAAGAGAGGAGAATGAGAGTGTAAGCTCTAGTCCAATTAGGACGAAAAAGAAAATAAAGATATCTAAAATTTTTTTTTTGGCTGTGTAAATATGTTGGTTATATTTCCACAGATTGCCCAAACAAAAGAGACAAAGTGAATTTAAAAAAATTGGTTAATTCTAGCAAGCCGCATGGTGAAGAAAAGAGTAAAAATACTTCAGTTCTCTCAAAGGAACGAAAAGAAATAAAATCTAAAGGCCTAGACTACAAAGCTAATAGAGCTGTAAAATTTGGATTAACCAAAGAAGAAGCTAAAAAATTATAAAGGATGGAATAAAAGAAGGCTAAAAAGAATATGAACAAGCTTCTTTACAGCAAAAAAAGTTATGAGGTCATGAAGGAAGAAAAAGTCCTTGAAGAAGATCTTTTGGATGATCCTAAGTAGATGAACTTGAAGAATCTTGAAAAGATATGAGGATATTAATCTCAAAGCATTTCTTGAATCGCTAGAAAATCCTGAGGATAAAAAATCCTGGTATTACTGTAAAGACTTTAACAGTCTTGGTCTTTCAAAAGATAATTCTATGATATGTGCGGGATTAAAGGGAGGTCTTTAGAAAAAGGATTATTTGCAATTGGCACATTTCATAGAAGAAGCCGCTAAATACATTCAGTCCTTGGAAAAGCGATTTAGAATCTGTTCAGTAGATGAAGAAGATTTCCTCAAAATTTTTTTTGAAAGGAAATAACTTCTTGAAAGCATGAAACAATATTTACCTCCTGATGTAATATACACAATTCAGAGGAAGATAATTGATTTGATAGATTGCTCTCTATAATAGTGTTCTATGTTGCATCCCTATATCCTTTGGCAATCATATGGATGGCCTAGTCTGCAAATAGAAGCAGATTTAGTGGTAGAAAGTTTAAAATTTACTGAAGCAAGATTAACACTAATCCTGGAAGTAGATTTAGACAGTCCACTTTCAATATTCCCAGGAATTATGAAAACTGCTTTTAATATGATAAAAAAATCATCCACATTTATTAAATTTCAAATTGTTTGCACAATGATGGAATATGAAGAGGATGGTACGGTTTGATATCCTTATCAAATATGGAATTTGCATCATGTTGCATGTAGACAGCTTGTGGAACCACAGAAGGTTAATGACCAAAACATAAAATTAAGATGGAAAATATATGAAGAAGTAGAATTGGCTGATAAAGCTCTTCATATTAAGTTCCCTAAAGCAGTCCTGGAGAATGTAGCATTTAACAAAGAATAAAATATTCTCAGAGATGGTAGGTTGTTTGTTACCATATGGTCTAAAGACCTTCTTGAAGTTAACAATGAAAGGTTCATTGATGGACAAGATGAACTAAGACAATTGTTTCTAAGATTAGTAGACAAGGACCCTAATATGAATTTCAAATCTAAGACATTTGAGATTTGGAAGAAGGTAGTTGTAAACAGCGGGGTTTGGCGAGCGCCCAAGTATATTGCAACCGTGACACTGTTTTAGCTCAGGGCTCCAGGGAACACACTACTATATCACAAAGACATAGCGTGGAGATGAGGAGTTTCCACCAAGGGTAATAACTGGGATAAATAGAAGGTGGTGTTAACTTGATTCTTTAAAAGAAAATTAGCACCACAACCAAGAGATTCTGGATACTGAATACCAACTTCTTTTAGTCTCGTGTTCCTATTAGAATTGCCTTATTAATTACTAATTTATTCTTTAATTACAAGTAATTTCATACAAACCCTAATTGAACATCAATATGAAAAAGTGTATAAGAACTGCGTTCACAAAGCATACAACCCCTAAGTTAGTCTAATCTACATTGATTATAATTAGATGGGCTGAGTCTACATATTTTACAAAATGTAATGGAATCTAAAGGTGGGCCTACATTTTGATTATTTTGGTGAGCCTAATTCTATTTATTTTAATTCTAAAAATGAGCCCAAATGTTGATACCTAAATTTTGATAGTCCCCCAAAAATTCGATGATGAAGGATTCCTATCAATCAGACAGGGGGGGGAATTTCTTCAAAAGTTTTCTTTAGTGTGCTTAGATCGAGAAGAAACCCGAAAGAAACAAAAAAGAAACCAAAAGATACCAAAAAGAAACCAAAATACCAAAACAGAGCCAAGTTGGGCCAAAAAAGGACCAAAAAGTAAGGGAAAAGCCCATGGGGACAGGTCAACCCACGAGCATGGGTTGATGACCCATGAGTATGGGTTTTTAACCCAAGCCTGTGGGTCAAAATGACCTTTTTACCCCTGCGTGGGTTTTGGACCTAAGAGCGTGGGTCTAGAACCCAAGCTCGTGGGCCCCCGGGTCTGATTGTTAAAAACATGAATTTTCCTCTTTTAGAGGAGGATTTTGGCACATTTTTTTAGGAAGGCGACTAGAGAGAGAAAACACTACTGTTTTGGATGATTTTCTCTCTCTCTCACTCCTAAAGCATTTGGAGACCCATTTACACCAAACAGTCAACCCAAATCATTTTGTCTTTTCTTTTTGTCTTAGGATTTAGACCATTAAATCCAAACCAAACTCCTTCTAAGTCAAAGCACGCATCAAGGGTATAACCCAGTCCCTATGAGGATCTCCAAACCATTTTCAATTAAAAATTGCATTTTTATCATCTTCTTCATCTCATTTTTATCATTTATTGCATTTTTATTCATTTTATTGTGATTATTTATTGTACCAGTAAAATTGTGATTTTTATGATGATATTGAAGTTTGGGTATAAGATATGATGAAGTAGTGGGAAGTTCGAGTGATTCCAAGAGTGTTTGCATTCATTTTTGTATTTTTCCATCATTTTTTTGCATTACTTCTCCATTTATATAAAAATAGGTATTTTGGTGTAAAATTGACATTTTTATTATTGTTTTGCATCACTTTAATTTATTATTTTTACTGTTGTATTTTTATTTATTTTCATTAATATTTCTAAATTTTTCTCATTTTTATTATTTTTATTGTATTTAAGCTATTTGTGGTAAATTTGGCATTTTTATCATAAAGGTAATATTTTTATGGTAAAAATGTCACCTTTATCACTTTAATATTTTTATTTACGCAATTTTTATTTATTTACATATTTATTTCTATATTTTTATTACTTTTGTGGTATTTTTGCAATTTTTATTGCATTTATACCTATTACAGTAAATTTGGCCTTTTTTTATCATAAAGTTCATATTTTTATGGTAAAAATGTCATCTTTATTATCTTTATATCTTTATTTCTGCCATATTTATTTATTTACTTAATTATTGCTGCACTTTATTTATTTTTATTGCCTTTTTCTTATTTTTGTTGATTTTATACTTTTTATAATAAATTTGGTATCTTTATCATAAAGTTCACATTTTATGGTAAAAATATCATCTTTATTATTTTTATATATTTGTTGCTGTCATCTTTATTTATTTATATATATATTTCTGTATTTTTATCATTTTCACTTTTTTTTTGCAATTTTTATTGTATTTATCCCTTTTATGGTAAATTTGGTATTTTTATCATAAAGTTCTCATTTTTATAGTAAAAATATCACCTTTATCATTTTAAATTATTTTTTTGTATTTGTATTAATACTCTAGCATTTTTATTAATTTTTTGTTATTTTTGTAATTTTCTATTAATTTTATGTAATTTACGGTAAATTTGGCATTTTTATCATAAAGTTCTCATTTTTATGGTAAAAATGTCACATTTACTATTCTTACTATTTTATTTATGTTATTTTTATTTATTTGCACATTTATTTCTGCATTTTTATATTTTTATTGTATTTTTACTATTTTTGTTGTATTTATGCCTTTTTATGGTAGATGTGATATTTTTATCATAAAGTTCATGGTTTTATGATAAAAATATCATATTTATCATTTTAATTTATTCATTCCTGCATTTTTATTATTTTTGTTGCATTTTTTGTATTTTTTATTGTTTTTATGTCTTTTTGGGGTAAAATTATCATTTTTATCATAAAATCGATATTTTTATGGTGGAAATGGCTTCTTTACCACTTTAATTATTGGCATAATACATAAACAGCTACCTGAACTTGTCACGTTTTATCATTTTGCTCCCTATACTTTCACTTTTGCCAGGTTGCCACCTGAACTTGGCTATAACCTTATTTATAAACACCTATTCGGAGGTGTGGCAAATAAATATTGCGTGTGTTTTTAGTCGCGCTGACTCGGACACCACATGGACGACACATGTAAAAACTGAAAAAATGACTTTTGGCTAAGTGAAGCTTTAAACCTCTTAACTCCCAATTAGTTACGACATGCTTCCAACCAGTGCATTCTTCCATCTATCTACTGCTTCCTTTCATACTTCCTCTGAGTTGATTCGAGCAACCCTAACTTTTTTTTTTTTTGGAAATAGCAACCCTAACTCCATTGCTTACCACTGGTGGCTCAAATTGAAGCTCTTGAGATCGAGCCCTATTATTTTTTAGAAGATCTAGCCATGATTTATTGTCATCACTATCATCGTTGTTCTCCCACCTGTAGACGGCGGGGTTTAGCGCGCACCCAAGTTTCTTGCAACCGCGACACTGTTTAAGCTCAGGGCTTTAGGGAACACACTACTACATCACATAGACATAGTGTGGAGATGATGGAGTCGCCACCCAGGG
This sequence comes from Mallotus japonicus, assembly GCA_949634005.1. Taxonomy (NCBI): domain Eukaryota; kingdom Viridiplantae; phylum Streptophyta; class Magnoliopsida; order Malpighiales; family Euphorbiaceae; genus Mallotus; species Mallotus japonicus. Next base: position 11,411 of record CATIWK010236760.1, read on the forward strand.
TAATAACTGGGACAAAATCGGAGGTGGTACTCGA
>CATIWK010236870.1:0-12748 GCA_949634005.1 Mallotus japonicus
CAGACAAAGGTCAAACCTCTTATTTTGATAAAATCCCGAATCCCCTATTATAAAGAGATAAGGGTGATGCCGGTTGACTCGACAGAGAGATCGTGGTTTTACAATTTACAATGATACTTAGAGACGGGGCAATTTCCTGAAGATGCTGAGACAAATGAAAGAATGTCACTAAGAATGTTGTCTCACCAATTCATCAGTCATAACGGAATGCTGTATAAAAGAGGGCCAGTTGGGGTACATTTGAAGTGTGTGGACAAAGACGAGGCTCAAAGGCTTATGAAAGAAATCCATGAAGGGGTATATGGTCCACATATAAATGGGACAGTTTTAGCCAAAAAGATAGCGCGTCAAGGCTATTTTTGGTTAACGATGGAGACAGATTGTGTAAGATTTATGAAGGAAATGTCACAACTGTCAAGCAGATGGCGATGTCAGTCATTTACCATCCATGGAACTTTAGGGATTGACTTCTCCGTGGCTGTTTGCTGCGTGGGGAATTAACATTATTAGAGAGGTAAGGCCGAAAGGGTCTAATGGTCATCGATATATTATGGTAGCAATTGACTACTTCTCCAAATAGGTCAAGGCAGAGTCATATGTCATTGTGGGATCGAAGTAGATGGTAAGATTCATTGGAAAGAATATAATTTGTCGATACGGGCTACCGCATCACATCGTTAGTGATAACGGTGTTCAATTCAGAGCAGAAACATCAGCTTTGCTAAAAGAATACAAGATTGAGCATCATAGGTCATCTCCGTATCGACCTCAAGCTAATAGAGCTGTGGAAGCCGCAAACAAGAACGTGAAGAGGATTTTGGCTAAAACGCTGAAAAATTACAAAGATTGGGCATATTACCTGCAGTTTTCTTTGTGGGGATATAGAACTATTACTAGAACTTCAACTGGAGTTACTCCTTATTCTTTGGTCTACGGATGTGAGGCGGTGCTGCCAGTAGAAGTTGAGATCCAGTCGTTGAGAGTCCTTCTAGAGTTCAAGATTCCTAAATACCAGTGGGTGGAGAGCCGCTTGGCACAGCTTACGCTTTTAGACGAAAGGAGAATGAAGGCCATGTACCCTTCCCAACTGTATCAGAGAAGGATTGCTTGGGCTTATAACAAGAAAATTAAGCCAGGCAAGATCAAAGAAGGGGATTTGATACTGAAGCTTACCAGGCCGATCATGACGGATCCGAGAGGGAAGTTTTAGCCGAACTGGGAACGACCATACATCGCGAAGAAACTATTTTCTAAAGGAGCTACTATTCTCTCAGATTTAGAAGGAAATAAGTTCAGAGAGCCCATCAATCTCGACAAGCTGAAGAAGTACTTTCTGTAAAGTCTCGCTAGGGAGAAAACCTCAAAGAGGCTGCTTAGACAAAAGTAAGAGACTAGAAAAAGAAAAATTAAAAAAGTCCTGCTAGATTGAAAACCTTGAAAAAAGGCGGTCCACGCAAAAGTAAAGGATATAGAAAATGAGAGAGAGAGAGAGGGAAAATAGTTAGTTGGAAAACTTGCAAGGGTGAGCCAACTAACAACAGGAATTGTATTAAAAGTAAAATGTATTCTCGCTTTGTGCTTAATTTAAATAGAATAGATTTTCTTCGTTAAAGTTGAACATTGCATTAAATGCTCGTTACAAACTGTTTAAAAAAAAAGGGAACTACATCTGACATAAAAGTGTGATTAAAGATTAAATTACATGAACTATTCTTATCTTCTTTTCTTTCGTCGAACGCTCGACATTTGCAACTCTCTTGTCCTTTTACTTATCTTAAACTTGTCTTTCTCTGTTTGCTACAACTGGACCCACTCCTTATACTGATCATCAGTGGATGGATCTCCATCATGATCGATGTGCCTCAAAACGATCCTTCGAGGCCAAGTTATAGCCAAATTATCCAGAAAGTTCTGAGTTAGAGGCCCCAGCTCAAACTTGTGCACCAGCTCTGGGATCAATTGTTTCTGCCCATACTGCCTGTAAAGCCTTACGGGACTGTAAAAGGTAGCAAAGTGAAGGCCAGCCATAGGTACACAGTAGGTATAGCTCCGAACAGTCACATACTACAGTCTCCACCATGGGCACATCCACTATATCAGAGTATCAAGAAAAGTAGCTAGCCAATTTCGAATATCTTTTGGAATAGGGTGGAGTCTCCTGGTGCGACAGTGCTTAGCTCTATAATGAACGATGTCTTTAGGAGGCTCCAACAACCTCAGCTTTTTATAAAACCATGCCTGTATGGATTATGAATGTGGGAAATAAAGGATTATGGAGAAAAGCAATGAACGAGTGATTGAATGAAGAAATCTAACCTCCAGAAGCATCGGGCTCCCAGAAAACCTTTTTCTTTCCGTAAAGTTATCAAGTCCGATGATGGTTTCAGCCAAGATGAGCGGGAAAGGGTTCAAACCAACTTCCACCTGATCCAAGACATACAAAACCTTGGAATCACATTCACCAGAAGGCGAAACCATTAAGAATTGAGCATACAAGCAAAGAGCTATCATCCGAGGCTGATACACTTCTGCATTATCCATAGCCACTACAGCTTCCAAAAGAGAGCTCATCTTGATATCAGTGCCAAGAATGTGCTGAAGAGATGATTGAGGTGAGAAACTGAACATTCTAGCCATTTGACATTGCATGGAATGCAAATCCAGAGTTTCAACTGGAGGAATGGTAATCTGATAAGCAGAATCTAGTCGAGAACCCATAATAGCTTCGACTTCTTCTGGCAGGGGGCATAACTCCACATTATTAAACCTGAAAACATGTTTCTGGGAATCCCAAAAATCAGCAAGAATATGAAGAAATGGGTAGTTAATCCTCCTGGTATGAAGGGATCGAAAAACGGATAGATGAAACGGCTCTAATTTAGACCAAGATCTGCCGTCTAAGCTTTTCAAGATCAACTATAGTTGTCTCAGGCTTCTTTCGGTCATTTTGGGAAGTTAGGATGTGTTTCAGAGGCAAAGAATGGAAGAAAAATCGAAGAAGTGAGAGAGTTAGGGATTTGAAGAGAATTTGGGGCTTTTATAGACTGCAGAAGCCTGTCTGAGAGGCGTGTGCCTCACCGATCAGGCGCCGCCTCTGCATGAAGAGGCGCATGTCATACGCCTCTTCATAGTAAGGCACACGCCTCTTGGACAGTGAAAAACAGTCCTTTTTTATTCTATAACAAGGAAAATTGTACATCTGTGAGATTCATTTGTCAGCAAAAGAGAATTTAAAGAGAAATTTTCAGCTAATTTAATCAGAAATGCAACTGAAATAGAGCAAAAGTACTGTATCATGCATTCATAGTAGAAAGCAAAAATCCTGAGTAAATGACAAATCTAAACTGACAATCCATAACAGTGAAAAGGTAAAAGTGCAAAGCAACAAAGAAATGTTCCTAATCCAATAAAGCTAAGGAAAAGTCCGAAGGGACTCTCTACTCGTCATGCTCACTGCCATCCTGGCCCTCATCCTCATCATCATCCTCAACCTGGAGAGCTGCAACTTGCTCCTCGAGGGCGGTGATCTTGGCTTCTCTAGCCTCGTCTCGTTCCCGTCAAACAACGATAAAAGGTAAGTTATCATGAAAGCATGCATACATGTAGTTAATGGGAAGTGCATTACCTTCCATTCTTGTGAAACCTGTATTAGATAATCCCGATGGGCCTTAACCAGCCGTACATATACTTGCCCTGGTCCCGAGGTATCTGCATGAATGGAACAATTAGTTGACATGAGTTATTAATACAAAAACCCTATGGGAAGTCAACATAGGAAACAAAGTAAAAGAGAGCTTACATGAGTAGCAACTGCTGGGATGAAGGTAGGCTCGATGCTCTCATCTAACATCAGTGAACGACGGTATAGGTCACCAGAAGGTACCCAACAGTGGGCCATCAGGTCGGGAGGACCAGCCAATCTGCCAACTGCCATCTAGGAACTAGAGCTCGAAGGCCCACCACTGCGTAGAAAAAATCTAGATGAAGTACCCTCCTCCCTAAGGCAGTACAAGGATGCTGCAGAGGCCTCTCTAGTGTAGAAGGCCTGGGATGAGATGCTGATGCCTAAGTTGGCGCCTGAGAGGTAGAACCGATCAGGACCACCCTCTGTAGTAGATGAGTGCGAGCAAAGTGAGAATAGCGAGACTTCATCCTCTCGATATAATCATCAACGCCCTCTCCCTCACAAGCCTGATCGAGAGTAGCTCCCTCCAATAAATGAACAAAGAACATGCAGCGAGGAGGTGGAAGAGATGGTCGCCTCACACGGCTGCCCGCTCGCCAGTTATGGATCCTCTCTCTAAGGAACCACACTCTACAATCAGGTTCTTGAAGCAAGACCCTCTTCCTAGACAGGGGTCTCGAACGAGTCATAGCCGGAGTCCAACCCTCCTCTGGACCCCATAAGTCCACGTTCAGTTGAAAGGAAGAGAAATAAAGTGGGTAAGCTAATTTGATTTCAATATAATCACTAATCGAGGTTTATATTTTGTTTCAGGTACCTCCTCAAAGGTCAATGCGTTCAGATGCTCGCGATGTACATGGACACATGCCAGGGGTCTCTTCCAAGAGCGACTGTGACCCTACTGAGCCAGAGCAGGAAAACGAGTATCGACAACTTGAGAGATGTCAGTAAGCAACTCCAGCTCCAAGGCCCAAACCTGCGAGAGAAAAGATCGTTAAAGCATGATAGCGGCAGATAATGAAATTGATAAGATAAAAAAACAGATAAAAGAAAGTTGAAGATATACCAGTACACGTGCCAAAAGCCACAGAATCTCCTCGCCTTCTGGACAGTCTCATCCATGCTCTTATAGAGGAATGCTAAAGCACAGCTCCCCCAGTTATAAGTGGCCACGAGATCCAGGTCCCTCAATGGCATCAGAAAGATCAGGTCCAAAGAACTCGCTGCATCAGCGAACAGAGTCATCCCCAAGAGGTAGACAAGAAAAGACCTCACTACCTGGTCAATCTCATGGCCAGTAGTGGCAGCAGCTACTCTCTCCTGAGTATAGTAGGTCCTGATGGAGTCGATCTTGAAGGAGTGGGTCCCTTTCATGTCTGGCACCATCCCCAAAAGAGTCTGGATGTAAGCTACCCTCTCTAGCATCATCGGATGGAGGCTAGCATCAAGAGGGACGAAGTCTCCTACACAAGGAATCCCAGTAATAGTTGCAAACGAGACCGGGTCTAATGTAAAGTCACCAAAGGAGAGGTGGAAAGTGTGGGTGCTCTCAGACCATCTCTCCATCAAAGCATGCAACGGATGGTAGTCTATCTTGCTTTGAAGCCCAGGGAGAGCAAGAATGAAGTCACGAAACCCTGTGTCATAAATCTGGATCTTGATGTCATTAGGGAAACTGTTGTACCAGACCCGCGCTCCGCTGAAATTCCCAGCGCCTTTGAAGTGGGGAGGATCGAACTACATAATGAACAGGGAGTTAGATTAAGTCAAAAATCGCATAAAAAGGAAAATTAGTTTTCAGATCTCTGGTGAAGAGCCCTAGCTTCAGGAGGCATGCGCCCCATCGGAGATGCACCGCCTCTTCACGGAGAGGCATGTGCCTTTCTGTTTCAGGGGACGTGTGCCCCTTGCGCCTCACCAAAGAGGCGCATGCCTCACCGCAAAGGCGCATGCCTCCTCGCTTCGGCGATTGATTTCCAAAGTCCAATTTTTTAATTTTACACTATTTCATGTAATTTCATGCAATTTCTTTCTGTTAAATTGACAAATATGCATTTATAAGCAATAACCCAGTGTTATCCAATCCTATTTGCAAGTAAAAATGAATGAATTAGACACTAACCTCGCCAGAAGCCAATCCACGAAGATGGCCGGTAGGATGAACCAGAAGAGGGACCTCATCAGTGGGAGAGAGCCCGAAACTGCGTAGAGGATAAATCGGGGGTGGTACTGAATCCCAATCAGGCAAATCAGGGGTCCGCGGGACGTCCATAGCAAGGAAAGATTTGAAAAAATGAAAAGAATTTGAGAGAAAAAAGGAAAAGAAGTTTGAAAGGAAAAAGTGAATTTGAAAAAGAGAAAAGAAAGTTTATATAGGTAGGTCAAAGGGAAAAACTGGAAACCTTGCAAAAGAAGAAAGAAAAGGAAGGGTGAAGCCCATCAGCCAAATGGAAATTGGCCCATCAAATAGGCATCCCCAGCGGAACCTATTGTAAAAAAAAAATTTGGGAAATCATTACTCAACCTTTCGGGTGTACCCCGAACTCGACATGAAATTGGAATTTAATTGATCGAAGCATCAATTCACGATTTGAGAAGCATCTAATCGGGTTTGAATCCCCAAAGTGCGTATTGCAAAGAAGTGTCTGGTCGGGTTTGAATCCCTGAAGTGCATCTTCTTTTCCCCAAGGAGTGTCTGGTCGGGTTTGAATCCCCAAAATGCATATCCTCTACTGAGTGAAGATCGGGCCATGCTCAGGAGTCATGTCAACTTATCGGGCCAGGAAAACCCGAGGAACACGGTTACGTTTCAAAGTCAAAATCAGGCTATGCTTGAGACTCGCATCATCATCCTCTACTGAGTGAAGATCGGGCCATGCTCGGGAGTTATGTTAACTTATAATGAGTAACTGATCGGGCTAGGAAAACCCAAGGAACACGGTTACGTTTCAAAGTCGAGATCGGGCCATGCTCGAGACTCGCATCATCATCCTCTACTGAGTGAAGATCGGGCCATGCTCGGGAGTCATGTCAACTTATAATGAGTAACTGATCGGGCCAGGAAAACCTGAGGAACACGGTTACATTTCAAAGTTGAGATCGGGCCATGCTCGAGACTCGTATCATCATCCTCTACTGAGTGAAGATCGGGCCATGCTTGAGAATCACGTCAAATTATAATGAGTGGCTGATAGGGCCAGAAAAACCAGAGGATCACGGTCACGGTTCAAAATACTTCAGTAAGTTGCAAACTTTGACCTCTCGGGTTTGAATTTTGGCGATCCAAAGCGAAGCTTGAAGGTCAGGTATGTCATTTTTTTTATCACTTACTACTTTTTGTTGCATGCGTTGTTTTTTTAAAAAATTGATTTCATAAATCCGCTTTTTGAAAAACCAAAGGGGGCAAACTGTAGACACTCTTGGTTTGAGGCCCGCAATGGAAGCCCAATGATGAGAAAGTACGAGCTCTGAATGTAAGAGAATCCGAAACTTCTTCAGAATGAATGCGAGAGAGAGCACAAAATCCCAAACTTTGAAGCCCAAACCCAAAAATTCTCCAACCTTAGCCCGAAAACACTTAAACCCAGGTCCAATATGTCAAAAGCCCAAATCCTTGGCCCGTTTCAGACCAAGCCACGCAGACCTGAGCTGAAGAGGCGCACGCCTCTCCAATGAGGTGCACACCTCTTTAGCAACCACTTGCAGACTGCATTTAATGCAGTCTAATCTTAGCATTAAAGGCTTGACCCCACATCATTACTTCTCTGATTTTAGACGTGTTTAGTTGATTTTTGAGGAAAAATCAGAGCAAGAAAAGGTGTGCTCATAATGGAAAAGAAAAGGGGAGGTCTTGTCTTGCTTTGGGAAGGGAAAAAGTAAGGAGGTTTGAGTGTTAAAAGGAAGAGAAAGGAGAGAGGATAGGAGGAGGTGGATCATTATGAGGGGAGGAGGTGGATCATTATGAGGGGAGAAAGGGAAGAAAAAAAAACGTTCTTGAAGAGAATAGAGAGAAAAAGAAAGAAAAAGAAAAAAGAAGAGGAGAAACTAAGCTTGAAACTTGAGATTTCTTGATTAAGAAGAAGGTGATCTTGCATTCAAAGCATTTCCAATCATCTAACCACCTCTGAGGGCTTGAGTTAGGAGCTTTAAAAGTGTCTACAACAAGTAAAGATCTTTTGCTTGAGATTTTAAGATTTTCATTTCATTTTAAACTTATTTCTTGTCTTTTATTGTTTTTATTTGTGATTATTGCTTGAATGGTATTAACATGAAGGCATGAGTATGTGAAGTAGTGTATTTTATTGTGGATTTATGTTTATTTGCATCAGAAGTTGATTACTTGCTTTGATATTTGAATTTCTAGCATTTTAGTTTGCCTGCTGATGTGTCTCTATCAAAGAGGCATGTGCCTCATTGAAGAGGCGCACGCCTCTTTGGTTTGTCCTGCACCTCCTGGCCAAGAGGCGTACGCCTCATCATAAAGGCACACGCCTCCTGGCCAGGGGATGCATTTTTGATAGTATGCTTTTAGTGTATTTTTGGTATATTTTACTAGTCTTAAGTATATATTTCGTATATTTGCATGATTTGGCTTTGTGTTTTCTCATGCATGATTGGTATGATTTTAAATGTTTATTTTGTGATATGTTGTGGTTTTAAAGCATGATGAAATGAATATTTAATATTTATATGCACACTTGTTCATAAATGTGTTTATTTGAATATATGTAGTTCATTATATGTATTTGTGTAAATAATTATGTTTCATTTAATATATATTTGTCATGCATGGAAGCTAACCTAAACTTCTCTATTTGTGAGAGGAGTTAAATTTTGTTTTGTAGGTATTCTTAAGAGTGATTTTTAATCACTAAAATTTGTATATTGCATTAATTAGTTCTTGAGAGGTTTTAATTATCATATCAATTATGCAAACTTGTAATCCCTAATCCCTTCCCCGTTTATTTAGAATGAATGGTTGTAAATTATTATTTATTTGTTATTATTTGCCAAGACCAAAAAGCATTAACATGACTAATGTGTAAATCCAGTAAAAAGAATAAAAGTGAAATGACTGCAATTTAACAGTAATAAGGAAATAATTAAATAATCAAAGGTAATAAAATACAAAATACAAACGGAGGCCGACCGCAAGGTCGGGTGAGCATTCAAACGCTCATACCCAGTTTCCAAACCCGTTCTCTGATGATGGCTTCTAGGTATCTTCCGCGGAATCCAGTTGCTGTAAGTGTGTCCCGGTTTTCATCCGGGTGGTGACTCTATCTCCGATAATGGGCCCAAAAGCCCGTTTTTATATTTTCTAGCAGGCCCTGAGCTTGCACAGTGCCGTGGTCGCCAATACTTGGGCGCGTGCTAAACCCCACCGCCTACAATATTTTTAACAAAATTACTACTAAAATTTTAATTAATTTAATTTAATTTTTATTAGTAAATGACTAAATTATCCAATTTTTATATAATAATGAGTGAAAATCTTTTTGTAATTTTGTCTGTCCCCCCCCTACCCTTCGTACATTTATATATATATATATATATGCTAAACTCCAAAATCATTAAAAATTTGGCAAGTGTTACTCCTCATATTTCAGTATTCACTTTAAAAGCCTCACATGTAAAACCATTAAATTTTCTAATTTTTTAAAAAAATTATTATTTTAAAATATACATCTACTATATGTAAAAGACTCTATTTTTATTACATCTAAAACATCACTTTTTTATCCCATCAAATTTTTCTTTTCTTCTAACTAAAACATCTCTATTTTATTCAACTAAAAACTCATTTTCCTTATATATTTAAAGTAAAAGAAAAAAAAATCTAATTCCTCAACCATTTTCTATTTTCTTTTAATAACTTTTCAAGTTGTCATTTTTATATTTAATTCTTATATTTCATTTATTTGTAGTTTTTAATTTATTAAAATTATTTAATTAATTATTTTAATATAATTTCGCAAAGTATGGATTGAAAACTATTCTTTTATTTAATTAAAAGGCAATGTTCGTTATTTTGGTTAATAGAAAGGTTATTATTATTATTACAAAATTTATACAAGAAGAATAACTTATCCATATCAAACCTATTATATTTCATTATTAAATCAACGATATAAATGATAAATATTTTTTTATCTAGTTCAATTTAATTAGAACCATAAAAAGTATTTTCACTAATTTAGTTGGAATTGGAGATATCACTCTGATAAAAACTTTTTTTTTTTTTTTTTTGCCAAAATCACTTTGATAAAAATGACCTTCTATCAACCGATAATAATTATTATCGATAAATATTTTCCTTTTAGTAATAAAAAATAACAAATATCCAAAAATATTATAACTATCTTAATAATGGAACACTTGTTTGCCCTCTCAGTAATCTTGGAGTCAATTAGTAATCAGTTCATAAATTAACTTTATAAACTATATATCAGTCCAAGAACTTGATGGAAATTTTGACCAAATGACACCCAATGACCTTTCCATTAAAATTCAATTCGCCTAAAATTAAATTTTTAATTAATTTATATTATAAATTTTATAAATTAACTAATAAAATTTAATATATATCAAATTTAAAAATTTAAAATTAATGAATGTTGTGACTTTTTGAATCATATTTATATATGCTAATTTAATAATGCATGTAAGCAATATTCAATTATATTTAGAAAAATCTAATCCGTCTAGGACAGATGGTAAACATTCTATCATGGGATCAAATCATGACATTTGGTTGACAGTAGAATTTGATTTTCCAACTCTTAACTCTCACATTTACAAATCAAGAGGTTTGACCATTTAGACTAGTTGTTTTAAAAAAAATTATATTTAGAAAACTAAATTGAATTAACTTTATTTGGTTTTAGGTTTGAATTTTTGAAATTTTTTTTAGTAAATTAATTATTATTTACTACTCGAACCAAAATTGTCCATGCCCATTTCATCTATCTATTTATTTATATAGGGATAATTTGATTTTTAAATTAAAAGCTATTAGACTGGATATATTGACAACTTATGATCATATATAAAATGCATATATATTTATGAAGTTGCATTTATTTTATTTATCAAGAACAGTACTTGGCACACACAACTCAAAGCACAAGAGTAGCAGGTAGCAGCAACAGAAATTGAACACATATTTGGGACAATTCAAGCCTGATAAGTTTGAACCCACAACATATGATCAGCTGGAAAGAAATGGCAGACCTCAGTTAGGCCAGGTTTACTTCCAATCTCTCGAAAGGCGTGGTGATGAGGATCCCATTCAGAGGTATCCAAGTGGCAAACTGCAGCAGCTTCAATCCTGTCTCCATTTTCTCTGGCGAGTGAAACTCTGAAAGCCTTGGTTACATCACTCTGGCTGTGACAGTAAAAGACTCTGTAAGGGTAAGACTCGGGATGACATGATACGAACTTTGGAGATAAAATCTCTTTAGGTTCTTGTATTATAGTATAGTTCTGCACAATAGTTTTCGAGCTTGTGAGATGGGTAGATGTTATAGCTTTAAAATCTTTGACCTCTGATCCAAATATACTTTGAACGAAATCAAGCATCGACTCAAAAGAGGTAGCACAAAACTTCGTCTCTCCTGTAACGTGTGGTGACTCGCAATAACGTAGTGTTTCTTCCATTACTTTTGCCTGAGGAGACTCAGGTGAGAATGAGAGGAGCTGGAGAATATATGGGAGTTGTTTGTATGAGAATGGAATAGATTCGGCTTTTTCTCTTGTCAAAAGTGGAACAGAGCTTGAAAGGTCCGAAGGTGGGAGATAGGCGGGCCATTTTTTACCCAACTTTAAAGACTCCATGGTAAAGAACACAATATATGCAGAGTTGTCGTCATAATTGTGTCCATGAACATAGGCATTGCTATGCTTTTTATGCCGATCCATGCTAGGTAGGCTCAAAACATGAACATGGGTCTCTGAATTTTCTTTTTCACCATGTGACGACCCGTCATCTTCAAGGTTTCTTGCATCTAAACTGGAAATGAACTGGGTTCAAAATACAAGCAAAACACAAATGATCGATTAGACCCCTGCGAAAGCAAATAGAAACTAAAACAGAAACAAATGTGTCTCAATAATTTTTGCTTATCCATGGATTGATGTATACGGAAAACTGTTAACTTACCAAGAGAAGAGAGAAGACAGCAACGAAGATGAAAACAGCTTTCATTTCTTTTTTCTTTGCTTAAGAACACTTAACTTTGGGTATGCAACTCAATACTGATGACGTTAAATATATAAAAAAAAAAAAAAAAGGATAATGACTAGTGTCGGATGTCTACTAGCGACCAAAGCTACTAGAGGCCAAAGTCCAAAATGTCCCTTTGTTTTTTTTTTTTTTCATTTTATTAATAAAAAAAATTTATAAATTACAGGTGTTTATATTTTTACACGACGGGTACATCCGTGTGCAATTAGGTTTTAGATTAAAAAAATAAAATTTTTTATAGACTACGGGTGTTTAAATCCTTGTACGACGGGTTCACCCGTGTGCAATTTAGGTTTTAGATTTTTTTAAAAAAAATTATAAATTACGGATGTTTAAATTCTTACACGACAAATTCACCCGTATGCAATTTAGGTTTTAGATTCCAAAAAGATTTAATCAAATTTTTTAAAAAAAATTTAAAAAATAAATAACAAAGGTAAAGTGGTCTTTTGACCACAAAAAATTTTATCTGCTAATTATCTGCGAGTGTCGCGGGTAGCAACACCTATCGGTGTCCAAAAAAAATTGGTTTGTATGAATTGGTGAGGGAGATATCTAACTATACACTACAAGACATGCCACTATAACTGCTGTACTACTAACGATATGAATACATACACAATTGTCTGTGCTCTCTCTCTCTCTCTCTCTCTCTCTCTCTCTCTCTCTCTCTCTATATATATATATATATATATATATTTTTTTTTTTTTTTTTTTTTGAGAATGGAGGATTAACCTCTAAATGGAACCGACCCCGTGGCTGGCCCCAGAGGCTACCAGCCCTAGGCGGGTAGCTCAACATTTAAACACCTGAGGGA
>CATIWK010236881.1:0-11608 GCA_949634005.1 Mallotus japonicus
TCGTCATGAGTGGTGACAGACTCATCATGAGCAATGACTGGACTGAAATCGAAGAACGAATTTTCCGTCATAATCCAAAAGTCAAATTTGATCAAAGAAGTTGGAAATATTCATTACAAGTGTTAACAAGCAATTATCAACCATTGGAAAATTTTTTGGAGCAAAAATAAAGAGATCAAAGTTGAAAAAATTTAAGAGAAACCGAAAGTTTCATGACCAATGTCACCTCGGAGTCATGAGCAAAAATGGTCATGACACACTTGTCATGAGTGATGAAGAACTTGTCATGAGCAATGACGGCCAAGTTCAAAAGAGGCAGAAAGTTTCATGACCAGTGTCACCACCAGCTTCCTGATCATGAAAACGCACGAATTCAAACTTTTTCTTGGCGCCCGGACTATCATGACCAATGACGATTTGTCATGAGTCATGACAAACGAACTTGTGACTTTTTTCTCAGTGGTTGAAACGGCTCTATTTGCATTAAATGCACCTCTAACAGCTCTTTTCCTCTATGAAGAGATAAATACAATTCAGAAATGAGATGGAGACATTCATTGAAGTTGAGCTAACACATTTAGAGCAAATCTTGAGCAATTAATCTTTAATCCAATCTTCAACCACCAAAGCTTTCAGCTTTAATTCTTGTTATTGCTATCTATCTCAAGAGTGTTCTTGAGCAAGGGTTGGTGAGTGTTTATTTCCTTTATTCAATAGCTCAATAGAGAGATTGAGTGAGTTGGGTTAGGGTTTTAAATACTTGTAAGCTAATAGGATTATTCTTAGCAAGTGGGTTTGAGTGTAAGCCTTTGGGAAAACACTTGGATAGCTTATTTAAGCTTATAAAGGTTTAATCTACACCATTGAAGTAGATTGATAATGGATTGAAACTCTCAACTTGTGGTTGAGGAGAGGAGTAGGCTTTGAGGGCCGAACCTCTATAAATCCTTGGAGTCTTTATCAATCTTCGACTTCATTTTATTCAACTATTACTATATTTTTGGTGACTCTTAAGAGAAAAACGAAAATCACTTATTAAGTTCAAAAAGCCAATTCACGCCCCCTCTTGGCACTTGTGGAATTACAGTTTATCTTTGATTTTTCGCTTTACATAGAAGTTAAGAAACTTATTTGTGCTACTGTGCCTGTCAGTCAGGTGACGCCTCTTTGAAGAGGCATCACCTCTTTAGTTTCTGGTGAAGAGGCGATGCCTCTACACTTAAAGGCGGCGCCTCATCCTGGGGAGAATTCGCAAAACTCTGTTTCCATTGAGAATTGAATGGAGTTTTCTGAGCCGTCATATATGTTTCCCTGGTTTCTAGATCTTTGTGACGGTTCTGTAGGTTTGATGATTCCATTTTATCTTTTTCCTAGGCCTGTTCTAGGTAAGTATCCGGATCGTCACATTTTTTGGCTGTAGAGAGCGATAGGTAGGGTCGGCAATAATCGCTGTTTTCCCCTCCTTCTTTAGGGAATAAGTCCTTGGTAAAAGATAACGTTAAGGATAAGGCGATATGCCAACGTGGATGGCAAAATAGAAAAAGAAGAGGTGAACGAGTTCCGACCTATAAAGAAATGTGCTCGAATCGGTCTTGTATTCCCATGATTATTTTATGTAAGTTCATGTTTACTTATTCCTCTTACGTTTTGTGTTTCATATCTACGTACAATGATTAGGACATTCGAGTTTAATTAAATGTCTATCAATTTTTTTTTGGTATTTCATGTTGTATTTTATTTCCTATAAAATTGACTTTGTGGTTTCTCTTGTTTATTGGGAGAAATAACTCTTGTTTATTGTAGGCATTTAGGGTGATCTTTGATCACCAGATATTTTACCTCCTTAATTAGTTCTTGAGAGGATTTATTTTCGGTTTATTTTTGGTTTATTTCCTGTTTATTTCACTCTTTCTAGCATGACAAAGGGTTGTAATCTTTTCTCATTCCCCTATTTCTTTGCATGTGTTTATTTACCTCTATTTTTTATAAATGCTTCATATTATCCGTGATAAATGCTAGCTTACAAGCATGAAAAATGGATTAATGTGCAAATTCGAATTTAAAAGTAAAATCGAAGCGTTAATTGAGAATTAATTCACATGTTAATAAGGAAATAAATTAATAATTAAAAGTGATAAAATACAAAACACGAACGGAGGCCAACCAAAAGGTTGGGTGGGCATTCCAAAAGCCCATACCTAATTTTCGAACCCGATCTCTAATGACGGCTTTTGGGAACCTCTGTGGAATCCAGTTGCTGTACAGTGTGTCCCGACTTTTATCCTGGTGGCGACTCCATCTCCATTTTGGGCCACAAGCCTATTATGTATTTCCCAGTGGGCCTCGAGCCCACACAGTGTCGTGGTCGCTAAACACTTGGGTGCTCGCCAAACCCCACCGCCTACAGTGGCGACTCCACTGGGGAATAGAGAAACTGATTCCTGTGTTTTGTATTCTATCATTTTTAATTATTCTTTTATTTCTTTTGCATTTTCTGCATTCACGACACCTCTCTCACACAATGAGCACTCAGTCCCAAATAAACCCGATAATAGTTATTGTTTTGTCGCTTGTATTTCACTTAAACCTGGTGGTGGGATATTTGATTATTATCACTCATAGCATGAACTTTTCCACGTCGCATGGACCCTTGAGTGGGGAGATGTAATGGAGGTATATAGCTATGGGAGCCAAAGCTTATTACCCAAGACTCAGCTCATGTAATGACTTAGCAGCTTCCACTAGGATTTTTCCCTAATGCGTGTGCTTTATGCCATTTAGTAATCCTTGAAATAAAGCCCAAGCCCATTGAAAATGGACTATGCCAAATTGGACCTTTAATGCCCTTTATGGACCATTAAAGTGGACTTTAGTTTTATTTCAAGGAATTGCTACTTGTATGTTCCAACTCGAGAGTTATCTTGCATACGTTAGTTTTGTTATCCCCCGCTGATAATTGAAACCCAGACTAAAAATTCTAGGACTAGAAACTCACCATTGAACAAACATTCGGGAGAAATAAGGGTGGAGATACCGTTTTGTGAGCTCTGTGTTTGTTCTTGGTTTGTAAATAGATTATGTGTTTACTTTCCTTAAGTATCAGAGTATATTTGCATCTCATGCATACACGTCATGCATATTTCTAATCTGTGGTGGTTGTAGATATAGATCCATATCAGTCCTCTACTTGGACACGCTCTGACACCGGTCGTCTGGTTAGAATATCTAAAGAAATAGCAATGGAAGGTTTTGATCCTGATGCCTTTAAGGAACAGTTGAAAGCATAAATGGCTGAACAGACACAAGCAATTATGTGGGAAATGATGAGGTCAACTAGACAGAAGCAACCAGTGCAACACCCACCGCCATTGGATCTTGATGCCGAAAATTTCGAAAGACAGCAAATAGAAGATAATCAGGAAACCCTATTGGCAGAACCTATAGCTAGGCAAAATGTGGACACTTCAGGAAATGTGGAAAAGGCTGACTAGGCCAAGAATATGACTGAGACCATGGCTTAAATCCAGATAATGATAAAGGAGAAGGGAATAGATGCTCTTACGGACTATGCTGACCTAGACTTGGATGAAGATGATGACCCTCTACCCCAGAAGTTCAAATTTCCTGATATGAAGAAATACATCGGTACTGATGATCCCCATATGCATTTGAAGTAGTATGTGACTCATATGAAAACAATTGGTTTGACCAAAGCATAGATTGTCAAACAATTCCCTCTATCTCTAGAAGGGATACCAATCAGATGGTATTACGCTCTGGAATCCCACGTCCAAGCTGATAGGAAAGAATTATGTGCTACATTTGTAAAGCAGTATGGTCTCAACACCCAAATGGAAGTATCCTTGAGAGACTTACAGAATACTAAGTAGCGATTCAATGAATCCTTCACCGATTATTTAAATTTATTTGATTAATTAATATTTTTGGAAGGTTTTTTTTATCTAAAATTATTTAAGGAAAAAAGGAGTTTTCAAGAAATATGTTTTTTTATAAATGCAAAATTTTGTCTATGATTTTTTTTTTCTTTTTTTTAAGACATAATGCAAATCAAAACAAGATTTAAAAAAAATTGTGCACAATACTTTAGGAAAAAAAATATTTGTTATAATTATGTCCAAAAATTTAGGATATAAAAGTTAATTTCAGAGCCAATTTACTAAAAGATATATTAATCAATATATTTAGCATGCCAAATAGATTTTTCATTTTTTTTTTACTCCATAAATATAATTGAATATTTTTATACTTACCTAAAAAAAAAAAAATTATATACCATAGGTGAATTACCCCTAATAGATGAAATTGTAATATAAATACGTATTTTATTTTCATTAATAAAATATATAATATTTAAGAGTAATGCTAAACGGTACAATTTGTTCCGGCACAAAAGGATATTTCAGAAATTTTACTTTTATTTTTAAGGGTAATATTATAATTTTAGAATATAAATTTTATTTTCAATGACAAATATACCCTTATAAATACTTAAAACTTTTTAAAATTAATTATTAGGTAAAGTTGACTCAAAGATTTTTCTTTCCAATATTAAAGAAACTTTTAACATCAAATTTTTTGGGAGATTATGGTCATAAAAATATATATATATATTTATATTTCCTACAATTTTGTCTTTCCCGTGACAGGTATATTGAGATGGGATCTTGACATCTTGGCCAAGCATATTGTGTATGTGTATGATGTTTGTTTTAATGAATTGTGTTTGAATTTTTTAATAAATTGTTATTGAAATATTTAATTCTCTCTATTAATTAATATCGATAAGAAAATTGATAAAGAATAAAATAAAAGTATATGAATTTATTATTTAATTTAATTATAACTAATTTAATTTAATTTAAATTATTTTTGTAGGATTATAATGTTTAAAAGATATATCATATTTATCTATCAACTTAAATATGAATCTAAACCTAGATTTTTAGTTATTACAATGATTTACATTTAAAAATAAATTCAACTATATTAATATGCATAATATTTTTAAAATTTTGACCTATAAAATATGAGAAAACATTTTTATTATATAATAAAAAATTTTGATATGCCTTAATTTAATCAAAAAATTATTTGGCAAGAAAGAGATTGTCAATGTAGCTCTAATAAAATTACTACCAATCAATACATTTAATCATTAGCAGAAATTGATATTTTAAATTTGAATTATATTTATCAAATTGGTGTTTTTTTTTTAGAGAAAAATATCAATCTTTCATTCATTGAAAATTAAAAGTATATCTTGATAAAATAATAATTGAAATAACACTACAATAAAAAATATTAAAATAAAATCTCATTAAAATTATGAAATTTCTGGTTGTTATTCTTTAAACGCGTTGATAGAGTTCTTCTAGTTTGCAACTCAGCAATCCATACACTCCACTCAGTAGCTTTATTTAGTCGTAAATCGACCCTCTGGTCTTTGAATGAGTCCGATTATAGAAATACCAATAAAATATTCACAATAAGAAAATATCCAAATTCCATAAAGAAAAACCATAAAAATATCACTGTGCTCCATGAAGGACGATTCAAAATTTTAATAAAAAAAATAGATCAAATATATGTATTTATTCAATGTAAACAAAATAAAATAAAGCAGATAAAATTAAAATTAAATTGGTCTTTTAATTTGTTATCTAATTTAACATATTTTTTAATTTCATTTTTAATTCAAACCCTTTGAATTTTTTAATTTCATTCAATTCATAGTTAATTATAATTTTTTAATTTATTTTTTAAAATTTAATTTTTAATTCAAACATTTTAAAATTTTTAAAGTCTTTCAACAACTTCAAGTCTTCAAGTCAACAGACAATTTAAAAGTAATTTATTTTAATTTTTAAAAAATATTCTTAAAAATTAATTTTTAAATCGAATAAGTTGAACCTAAATTGTGAATAAAAACCGGTCGACTCTAATCTTATTCCACCTAGAATGGAATCATGAACCACCAATTCCGAATCATAATCGGCTGATTTTTGAATCGTGACCACTCCTAAATGGGTTAACGATTCAATCCCTCTAACTTGTTGCAATGCGAAATTAACAAGATAATCAACTACCTTGTTTTGTTTCTGGTACACATGACATACCACCAAAAAACAGTTTCATCATTTAATAATTTTATTTTTGTTTAAATTTAATTAAATGTCAATGACTTATTTTATTAAAAATTATTTTATATTAATGGATAAAAAATATTTAATGATATTTAAAATAAATTTTTTTAATTATTAAAACTTTAAATAATTTTAACTTTTAAAGGATGTTTACTATTTAAATTCTTTTACATGCTACAATGTTTGACTCATTTATAGAAGTTCACATAGAATACTAATACTAACTAAATATTAATTAACATCTAATGTAATGATGAAGCATTTATTCTCTCAAGTGAAAATTTTAAGTTCGAAACCTTTCTCTTAATTTTTATGTATTGAATATGAACTTTCATCAAATAAGAAATTATTGAGTTAATAAAACAGTGTAAAAATAATAATAAATAAATGATTAACAAAAAAAAGAGTTTATTTATACTAAAAAATTTATTAATTAATTTTATTAAAATATAATTTACTTCAAAATGATGATTAAAAATTCAAAAAATTAAATTATATTCATATGATATTATAAGATGGTATTTTTGAAGGATGAGGGAGTTGGGGTTGGGGTGAAAAAACCTTCAACTAAGAAAATTTTTTGCCAGAAATTGTTTTTGCTATATTTCTATAACTTTTTTTGTTGTTGAAGGTCATGTGTAAGGATTTTTATTTTTAAAGATGAAATAATATTATAGAAAAGTAATACAGTATTATTATGATATGGTCAACTCTATAATAATGAATATATTAAAAATAAATCAATAAAATGAATAAAATTATTTTAAATATAAACATAAATATTTATTTTGATTAAATTATTGAATAATTAATAAATATTATTAAAACATTTTTTTTTTTGAAATTTTTTAAGGAAGAATAGTGAATTTTTTAAAAAATTTTGTTTATAGTATTTTTTGAATATAATATAAATAAATATATGATTTGGCAAATATATAAAAGATTTTAGTCAATAAGAATATAATATATTACTCTTTTTTTTGAAAAAAAAAGAAAGAATATAATATATTACTAAAATTATATCTAAGATTTTAAAATATGAAAATCATTTTTGGAACTAATACATTAAAGGATATATTAGTCATTGTACTTAACAATAATGGATTTGTGCCAAATGTTTATGGCACAATTTGTGCCGAAAAGATTTTCTCTTTATAATAAAAATAGTTTTATGTAAATAGCATATAAATTTATAATTTGTATATTGGAAACCCAAAGTAAAATAAAAATAGAATTTTTTTTTCTTTTCTCTCACTAAAATTTGCTGTTATAGTGTAGAGCAAAATTCTAGAGATCTAAAGATAAAAAAAATTATTGCAAAACAAATAAATTTGGTGGCATCCAAAGAAAAAGTCCACTGCTACCATCTTAGGTGGCCTAACGATAAAAATGCAACAAGTATTAACCCAAAACCTAACCCCAATGACCATAATTCATGATACCTTCAATGCTCAGACCGGTATCAAATTAGATAGAACCAGCTATGCACTTTGAAGAACAAACTCAAGTATATCACTAGAGATATTCCACAACTCGAGCTACAGATCCAACACCTTCCGAAACTGGCGGACGGAGAACACTGTTGTGATGGGATGGTTGATACCCTACTGCAACTCCATTCGATACCCTGTTGCAAAACAGGTATAGGATTCAATTGTCGTAACCTTTTTTGATGGATCAGATGCCTCACGAGTGTATGAACTAAAAAGGAAGTAGCTTGGACGAGACAGGCTGAAGGATCCATCAAACCATATCACAACAATCTTCAAAAGTTATGGAGGGAGATTGACTTTCGACGACCAAATCCAAATTTACAAATTAACAAAAATAAAAATTGAATCGACTTAGTTCGGTTTGAATTGAATTTTGGTAACAAACGATTTTTGCTCACCCCTAATCAGAAAATTATGAACTCTATTTGTTCATGTAGGACTATAAATTCTTCACTAAATTTATAACATATTGTGTTGTTAACTAAAATTAATTAACTTTAATTTTAATACTTACTCTAATTAATTATTCTATGGAAAATGAGTAGCACATGATTACAAAACTTCAAAAAACTGCCTTTTAGGTTCCTACTACAATTACACCATTCTTCTTTTTGGCATCAATTTCAATTCCTTTCCTTTTGAAATATGGCATGACCTGATAATTAAGCATTACCATCAGTTCCACTTAATGTAATTTTGGGACTTTAGATTCTATTATTTCCTTTCTTTTCAAAGAAAGAAAGCTAGCGTTTTCTTTCTGGTTTTGTTTTCAGAAAGAAAAATCGCTTAAGTAGAAAAAGACTTTTTTTTTTAATTCTATAATTATGTGGTAATCATATACCATAGTTTCCTATATTTAGTATTAACACTGAAATTAATTAATTTGAACTAATAATCCCACATAGTATAAATTTAATGCAGAGTTAATAATTGTACATAGCAAACATGATTCACTCAAAAATTTCTCCTTTATTACAAGCTGGAAGGTCACTTTTAACTTAACAGGGTTCACCTATAGTTAACTATAGTTAGTATTAAAAATCAAAATTAAAATTAGAATCCATTAAACTTTAATTAGTTCAATTCAATTTGGATTGAACCTTAAAATAATAATGATAAAGTATTAACAATAATTAATTTAACGCAACTATATATACCACGATTCAAATTTAAAAAGTTTCAACGAAAACAACTCCTTTAATAGATGTAAGATTTAAATCATATTACTATTTACTTGTAAGATTAACTTTTATATGATTTAAAAGTAGAAGATTATGTCCATATTATACAATATATTAATGTTTGAATCATTCTACCTCTCCCTATTAATGGGAAAAGAAAAAAAGAAAAACTATGTCAACGTTGTGAAAGAAGCGGAAAGTGAGATTAGGAAAGCTATATGAACTTTCCAACCCACTTTTTTTCGAGTGACTTGCCATGTAAAGTTGTTTTAAAGAAATCTCCCCTCAAGCATTTAAACCTAAGGTAATGTGGATATTTCCAAAAGCAAAAATATGATGACAAATGAGAAGGAAGCTCATGAGGAAATTTAAGTACCAAGTGTGAATTCTGAATAAAATGTGTATTGTATATTGTATTGTTCTTGATTCCATACAGGATTGATACAGAAGTTTATATAGAATTACAGCAAACAGAGTTAGTATTGTAGTAAATGACTGATGTATAACTAAATGATAACTATGAGCTAAGGAGATGTAGTTTGGTTTAACACCCCCCTGCAAACCGATGGGTGTGAGGTGGCTAGAAGACGAAGCTTAGAGATAATCTGATTGAAGTGGCAAACACCCAGTGCTTTAGTGAATATGTCTGCCAATTAGTCTTTGGTGGAGAGATGTCGAACTTGTATTTTCCCTTGAGTGACTTGTTCCCTTACAAAATGGTAGTCTAGTTCGATATGCTTGGTGCGGGCATGAAATATGGGGTTTGAAGACATATATATAGCGCCGATGTTATCACACCAAAGGATGGATAGTGAGGAAGTGGTGAAGCCGAACTCGGAGATTAAGTGCTGAATCCAATTTAGTTCAACTGTTGTGTTTGCCAGAGCCTTATATTTGCTTTCAGTCGACGATCGTGCTATGGTGGGCTGTTTCTTAGCACTCCATGAGATGAGATTATGACCATGATAGATAGCAAAACCTGTGGTTGAGCGACGATCATCGGGGCACCCACCCCAGTCGCTATCGGAGAAGCATTGTAATATGGTGTTGAGGTGGCTTGAGAAGAATAAGGAGTAGTGAGCAGTGTGTTTGAGGTAGCGAAGGAGTCTTTTAAGAGCTTGGTAGTGAATGTCGGTAAGGTTATGAAGGAATTGGCAAAGTTTATTAACAGGGAATGCTATGTCTGGGCGGGTTAGAGTAGCATATTGAAGGCTGCCTACTAGTTGGCAATAGAGAGAGGGGTCATGGAAGGGTGTTCCGGAAGTTTTGCTGAGTGGGGGCATGGTTGCCATGGGTGTGAGACACCCCTTTACATCTTGGAGGCCAACTTTGTGAATGATGTCACCAATGTATTTTGTTTGATTGATGGTGATGCTGGATGTGTTGCACTGAACTTGGATGCCAAGGAAGTAGGATAGTTTGCCGATATCTTTGATTGGAAATTCTGTTTTGAGGGCCTGTAAAGTATCTTGAATGAGCTTAAAAGATGTACCTGTGAGGACAAT
The DNA here is from genome assembly GCA_949634005.1 of Mallotus japonicus. Classification (NCBI taxonomy): domain Eukaryota; kingdom Viridiplantae; phylum Streptophyta; class Magnoliopsida; order Malpighiales; family Euphorbiaceae; genus Mallotus; species Mallotus japonicus. The sequence goes on from CATIWK010236881.1 coordinate 10,344, forward strand.
ATCGTCGACATAGACTAGAAGCATTAACACATCAGATTGGCGACGCAATATGAACAGGGACTGATCTGCTTTGGAGTTGACGAAACCGAGAGAGAGTAAGAATTGTTGGAGTCGATGGAACCAGGCACATGGTGCCTGACGAAGCTCATAAAGTGATTTGCGCAGGAGACAGACGTAGTCAGGATGGTTAGCATCGATGAATCCCTGGGGTTGATCCATGTAGACCGGTTCATCAAGGAAACCATGCAGGAAGGCATTTGAGACGTCGATTTGGTGCAGGTGCCAGTTGTGCATAGAGGCTAGAGACAAGATGAGGTGAATGGTAGTGGCTTTCACTACGGGACTAAAAGTGTCTTGAAAGTTGATGTCGCTCTGTTGATGATATCCCTTCGCAACTAGACGTGCTTTGAATTTGGAGATGGAATTGTCTGGATTTCTTTTGATGCGATAGAGCCATTTATTTCCAATGATATTTTGAGAGGGAGGTCGAGGCACTAGCATCCATGTTTTGGTAAGGATAAGGGCATCGAACTCCTCTTGCATTGCGTGTCTCCAGTGCTAATTTTTGTGTGCTTGAAGGAAGGTGGTGGGTTCAGTTGTTGGTATGGATGTCTCAGTGAGAAAGGATGATCGTTTGTGCATGGTGGAAGGGCGAAGCTACATATTGTGAGTTCGGGATGGTACGGGTGGTTGTAGGGAAGGTTCGGTGAGGGGTGGAGGTTGTGTGTGTTGAGGAAAGTGGGAAAGGTCTACAACTAAATTGAGGTTGTTTGGTGAATTAGTGGATGAGGATGTGGTTGGATGAGGAGAGTGGGATAAGGGTGAGTGAGATGGATGGGGAGTAATTGAATTTGGAGATGTTGGATAAGAAGAATGAGATGAATGAGAGGAGTTCTGTGGTGATAAGAGCTGCGTACCTGAGTTAGTTAGCAGCTGGGAGCTAACTTGTAGCCACGGTGATGTATTTATGGTAGAGTGGACGTCTGAACTGATTGGTTGGTTTTGTTGGAATGGGAAATGGTCCTCAATGAAGCGGACATGACGTGATATGTAGATGCAGCCTGTGGTAGGATCCAAGCAACATTAGCCATGATGGTGATAGGAAGGACCAAGATTTACACAACAGTTGGTGCGGTAAGAGAATTTGTGTTTATTGTATGGTCTGAGGAGTGGGTAGGCAGCACAACCGAAAACCTTGAGGTCATCGTATTTTAGTGTTGCACCTATGAGTTTAAGTGTTGGTGAGGTGTCGTTGAGGATCGGTG
>CATIWK010236884.1:0-18329 GCA_949634005.1 Mallotus japonicus
TTTTTTAGACCTGCAGCTCTTGTACTATAACATGAACAGCGTTGTTTGCAGATTGACGAATAAAAGCTAACATCAACCCTGAAATTATATCGTTTGCAAGTTTCTTACAGTCTCCTAACACCAAACCTAGACAAGCAAGAATGCTTGTTTTATAAAATTATTATTTTTGGATCATTAATAGTAATTTTTTTTGTCACGAAAATAGTAATTATACATTCATAAACAATATGTAAATACTTTGCTCTCTCAAATTTAATACAAGATAATATTTTAAATTTTCAAATTTAATTTTATTAAATATTTTGAACTTAAACATTAACTAATGAAATGTTACTTTTTAACTATTAAAGAATATATCAATATAAAGAAACCAAACCACTAATAAAATGTTAAAATTTTCTTTTTAATTTCATAAAGTTTCTCTTATGATAATTTTTAATTAATCATAAATAATTTTTAAGGGTTGAATTTTTTGTAGCTTAATAGAAGTAGTTAGTATATTAGAGTATTAGTTTATGGGGAGGAGGAAGAAAACAGTTCAATTCCTGATTTTTCCGATTATCTTGTCATAAAATAATACTATTGCATCAAACATGTGATGATGATTTCTGATTTTTTAAAATTTTTTTTGAACAAATTGGAGATTACAACAGTGGATACACACTCTATGATTTATCTATATATCTTTGATCTTTTTTTGAATCATATATCTTTGATTTTTTAAATTGCCTTACTATGAAATAATATTATTGCATCGTGTTTAATTTTTTTTTTTTTTTATAAAAATGAACAAAATGTATAAATTTATTAAATATAGTCCAACAACAACAGTATGTCAAGTTCAGATCGATAATAATTTTAGACAGGAGATTGTCCTCGACTGTCACTTGGTAGACATATTGAAGTATAGCATTTCCTTCATCTGAGGGCACTAGCTTCTATCCTTTTCTTGTTCAACTTTCGCAATTATATATCACATTATTGTCATTAATCACATCCTAACAAAACATGGACCTCAGTAATCATATGTCTCGTCATTGTGCACACACAAAACAAAGAATAATCATAATAATAAAATAAAACTGATATTTTTATATTTCACATTTAAAAGTTTGGTGTACGGACCGCACGCTAGAATTTTCTGTGGATAAATTATTATTTTTTATTTATTAACATTATGTGACTTTTAGTTGGGAAATGAAGGAATAATGGAAAGAGGCTGAGGCCCATCCGATCCATCAACAAAGAGATTAAGCAAAGACAGCCCCTTGAGTCGAGCAGTGCCTGTGTTTCTAATCTATTGCAATGCTGTCACGTCATGTAGCCATCGACTCGAACGCAAGAAAGTTTCACAGAAACAGATCCATTGCCATGCATGTAGATGACCAAGTCTTCGTGCCTAAATTATCATCACAACCAAGCTTAAGACACGAACCACAAACAAATCAGTAGCATTAAAATTTAAGTATTCGGGTCAAAATCAAGCTATAGATTTCTCGAGTATATGGTAAGTTGATCTATTATTATCTAGCTATCGTTAAATTATGATCAATAACTAGCATATAATCTCATTATTATTCCACGTTCTATGATTCTTTGACATAGTCGGTAATGACATTGTTGGAGAATATATCCTACATTAAAAACTTACAAAATAATCAAGGGCTTATCAGTGGTGTAGATTGAACCTTAACATAAACCAATTGGTTTTGTGTTACATGAGTTCAACTCCATTTATAAATCCACATGTGTGTATTTCGGTTTTAATTGGAAGAATTGTATAAAATTTTATTAAGTTTCTATGTGATAGCAGGAGATTTCGTATTTAAATTTTCACTAAAATAAAAAATCTCTTTTAAATCTATGATAATTATCAACCACTAATAAAAATTAATTTTATATTCAATATAATATATAAACATCTCATAATTGTAGGAAAAAATTATGATATCAACTTTTATTTTATTGCTTGCGATCTTGATGGTCAAGCTCTTGCACAGGCATGTGTAGGGTTTCGGAGATCCCGCGTCTCTTTAGTTGTGTCCCCCTTCCTAGTTAATGTAAGAAAAAAAAAATTTATTTTATTGCAAAGTGACTGATTTTATTGATTGGAATATTAGTTTTAGAAGGGAGCCTGTTATTCCATATATATTGTTGGAACATTGCTTGTCTAAACAAAAAAACCCACCAGGCCACCAAATATTATGGGAGATGAGAAAAGTTGTTGGGGATGGTGTGGTCCTTGAAAGTTTTGTTAATTGGTCCAAATCCAATCCAACCGAAGTATCTCAAGGCCAACTGCCCTAGAAGTGGACACCCGAAGGCAAGCCTCATCTAAATTGTCCCCAATGGAAAAGGGTTGAAGTTCCTTCAAAATGCATTATTTTCCCTAGATTATGCCCTAATTTGGAGTTAGGGAAGTGTTATTAATGGAGGATTAATCAACACACAATAATTGACCCAAAAACATTTGAAAGAGCACTTTCTTTTATTGATTAATGATTTATATATATATGTGCAATTTTCGAGGGAGAATATATATAGGGAGGTTGTGGGTCATAGATACTGACCACAATACTAATTTTCTGCATCATGTGTACATCTACCACATGTCATAATTTATTATGTTGATACATATGTATATATCCATTCGTACAAGCAATTTCTTTTATTTAAAATTATCATATTCTAAACGTTTATTTTTTTAAAAAAATATATATTACCTAAGCAAATTAATCCAATTGATAAAAAAATCCTGTCTTTTGTTAATCAAAATTCAATTTTCTTCATTGATGAAATTGATTCAAAAACAATTGATGAAATCAGCTGATAAGTTGTTCAAATAATGTGTTGAATTCGAGTCATGTTAGATTAATTGTCAAAAAATTTTTGTCGTTTTTATTATCTTATCCGATTGAATTATGATTTTACTCATATCAAATCGAATTAAAGAGAGTTTAGTGAATTCTAAATACCAATAATCTAGATAAAAAAATTCAATTTTTGTAAAGTAATATAAAAATTTATTTTTAAATGTACTTGATCTACATAAAAATAATATAATTTTTAAAATTATCAAAAAAGTATAAATTAGCGGGAGATTATCTTTTCTTTTTTGCAAATTGCGACCATGCTCAAGTTTAACACCACATTGCCTAATTGTTTTTTGTATTAGAATGATTAGCAACTCTTTTGAGGTACAACTAATTAATACATTCTTTAAAAAAGGAAAAACCTTTGATTCTCCTTTTTTTTTTTTTTCAAATTTTTACCTTTCAAATTTTCTTTTGCCAAGAATGCAAGAAATAAAACAAAGCATCTAACTCAAAAATTTTCATACCCAAAAAGACTAAAGCATGAAGTTCAAAAAGCATTGGTATTTTGGTTGCCAACCAAAGACCATTAATGAGAGTAATTTACTATTCAGTAATATTGCATTTTCTTACCAATAATATTTGAATTGAATTAATTAAAAAGCCAATAACTAAACCAATCATTGTTGGAATCAACCGATAAAAAACTGTTTTCACTTAAATGATTTCTGTGAATGCTGATTTTTATATTTTTTTATTTTGTTGTAATTTTACTATAGATAAACCCATTTCAAAATATTTGCTACTATACTATAGGTCAACTATGGCTATCACAATCTAAGTAAAAAAAAATTTCAAAAATGAAAGGTGGAGAATAACAAGTAGACCAAGCCAATCCAACCCAGATCCCAATCCCAACCCTTTCTATATTTTTTTTAAAAAATTCCATTTTCTAACCCAAAAACGACCCAAGACAGCCTGCGGATTTTAATCCCTGACTTCAGCCTGACAATGTAGCAAGTAACCAAAGCAAGACAACAGCAACAACCTCTCCACATAATACCCAACAAACGCTCTTTCCTTTGATATAATCCAAACGAAACCTCTTTTACTGCCAATCACATCTAATGTAATTTTTTAAAATTGTGTAGAAATTGAAAGATCCAATTTTAAAATTCTTCATTGCTGTGAATTATTATTATTATTATTATCTGGTAAAAGTAACTTACATGGATAGACAGTACTATGTTATGAATTATGTCTAGACAATTCAGATAATTTTGTTCAAAAAAAAAAAATTCAGATAATTACTACTAAGCCAAATATCCAACCATTATATCCGATAACTTCGAATCGATTTTTTGTTGTGGGATCTCCATCAACGAGAAGAGTTGGGTGTCTGAGTTCCTCACACTAAAAGATTATAGATTTATTAATATAATTATTTCAATATTCAGAATTTAGAAAAGTTTTAATTAATTCAGATAGAATCAGATGGATATTTGATTATATTTAACAAATTTTTTAAAAAAGTGAATGTTAAATCGTTTTTTTAATAATAAAAAATTAAAATTTTAAAATAGATGGCAACAATGACTGGATTTAAACTCTGTACTGAAAAATATTTTTAGAAAAAAATTATGGTTTGACATTTTTTCAATAAAGAAAAGTTAAATTAAAAAAAGAAAAATAATTTAAAAATATTGAATCTTAGGAGAGAGAAAGAGAAAAGTTTAAGGAGGGAAATGAGAATGCAAAGACAAAGTTTTGCTCCATTTGAAAGCTTTTCCTTGTTGTTACGTATCTCCTACCCTATTTACCAGTCAATACCATATCATTTAATAACCACGACAATTACTACTATACTCATACTGCTCCATTTTCTTCTTTTTTCAGCTCTCTCTTTCATTCTCTCTCTTACTTGTCTTCTTTAGTTTCAAGACTTTAAAGCAGAGAAAGTGCCCACATAATTAACCATAACAGCAAAGAAAACATATATGATTAGTAGCTGAACAGACATACATACATATACATATAGCTGTTAATACTGTTCTTAGTTGTCTCTTAAAGTTCTTTCACTTGCACAAGATTTCAGTTTTTTGTGTGCTCAGTTCATTTTTCCAAGAACTGGGTGGGTTCAGGTACTTTAAGCTCTTTCTGTTTTATATCTTGCTACTTGTTTCGGTTTATGTCAAGTGTAAAAATGTAAAGATTCAAGAGAAATGTTTTTGGTTTTCAATTCTTGTGAAAAAAGAAGAAAAAAAAAAGACAATAAAGAATTGGTCAAGTGGCTTTGAGCATTGGCTGGATGGTCTATTTTGCTTTTTGTAAAGTTTTGTTTTTTCTTGCTTTAAATCATTTTCATTGTCTCTTGGTTTTCTAGTTTATTGTGCAATGTTTCCCACACAAAGAGAGGAAGGTTATTGCTTTGAAGACCCAAAAGAGGAAAAGAAAAGAGTTTCATTTCTTTGAATTCCTCTTCTTCTTTTCCTAAATTTTTGTATGAAAGCTTCAAAACTGAATTTGAGGAGGATTCTCTATCAAGAAGTGATTATTTCTTGATTTGGGTCAATAGAATTATGGTATTTAGTGAATAATCTTCAAATAAAATTGTTGTTAGTGTTAAGATTTTGGTTTCTTTATCTATGCAGAAACATTGCTGAGATTTTAATTTGATTCATTTTTTTCAGGCAGTATATATTGTTATTGATCTGCCATGGGAAAGAGATCGCCTAAGAGCTATATGACCAAGACCTCTATTCCAAAGAGCCCCGTGCAAAAGAGTCCCATGGTGAAGACCTCTGTGTCTAGAAGCCCTCTGTCTCTGGCAAAGAGTCCAATGCCGAAGAGTCCCATGCCGAGGAGCCCTATGCCAAATAGTCCTATGCCAAAGAGCCCCGTGGTCTATGAAAAATACAAGTCAAGATGTGCATATGGTTTAATCAGCATCTTTAATTTTCGGCGTCGGAATTCAAAGAAACTGATATCTGATACTGATAGAAGAAGATTAAGCAGACATGCACATGCTGTTGGTAAGAATTCCTGACTTTGTTTTTTATTTTCTGAAGGCTGTTCAATCTTTTAGCAAACGGTAGCTTTTATCATAAAGAAAGTGGAATTGCTAGCACACACTGTCTTAATTGCATTATTGCTGTCCAATAAATGCAATCTTCAGTCATAGGTATAGAAATATTATATATGCTTTGAAGCGAGTCTCTTGCCACAAGGCTATCAGGCTTGACCAACATCCATTGTTGGTCCTGTAAGTGTCATGTTTTACTAAACCTATGATATTTGGCCCTTCAGCTACAATTTCAAAATGAAAATTGATGTGCCTTTTGTTCCTCGTGCAGCTGATGGATACATACAGAATAGGCTTGATTTACATCCAGATCAACACATTGATGTAAGTCTACAGCTCTAATCTGTAGTGAAATTTATGTAATTTTTTCGTTCCAAGTAATACGCGCACTTGGCCAATGTCTCTTGGATGAGTCTCAGTTTCACTGATCAGAGACCTTACTTATTCAGGAGGAAGTACATGATCAGACAGCAGTTGCTGATTCTGCTGATGTACAAGTAAATAAAGTCAAAGGAGAAAATGTGTCCATCGAGGAGCAGACGAGGAAGAAGATTACAACAGCTAGAGTGGGAAATGTGCAGTCTAATTCTGAAGTTGTTCATGGCCTCTCAAGGCACCAAAGAAAAGCAACCAAGACTGCTTCGAGGGCTCGTCGTTTACCTATTTATGGTTGTTATGATGTGTCAACTGTGTGGAATGCAGATCCCACTCATCAAAATTTGGCCGACAGATCTTCAAAATCAATAGACTCTGCAGTGACAGCAGAGAAGCTCCCCAACCAAGTGTGTCTTGAAAATGGAGATAGGAATTGTAAAGATACTGATTGCGTGCAATATGATGGACTCACTGAGATAAATCTTCAAGTCAACATGAGTGAAGTGACTGAGGCATTTATAAACCAGAAGTTGATCGATGGAAAACAACTTTGTGGTGATGGGGTGTCTCATCAGTCTAAACACTTCTTGGATGCATTGAATGTATTGAATTCCAACAAGGATCTGTTCGTAAAACTTCTGCAGGACCCCAATTCCTTGTTGGTGAAACACATCGAAGACTTGAGAGACTGTCAGGCAAAAGAACAGCAGACTAGGCCATTAATCAAAGCCGTACCAGAACATGAGATAGGTAATGCAAGAGAATGTAACTTGTCAAAGTCCAAGGACACTGGTGATCATCTGCCCTTGGAGAATATAGTAGTTTTGAGGCCGAATAGAAGCAGCCAGGACTCCCCGCAGATTAATTATGGACTAAGGAATGTACAGCAGAGTGTTAGACCTGCATTTTTTCCCTTTGAAAAAATGAAAAGAAAGTTGATGCAAACCATGGGGATACACAGAAAAGAGAAGCAGTTCATGCTGACTGATGGAGCAGCGCATCACAGGTCTGCTCATGACTCCAAGGGCATTGAAGGATGTGGCGAAAGAACAGTTCCTGACAGAGCCACATCTTATTTTGGAGGAACGACTCTATCTTCCATAGGTATCAAGAAAGAGGACCAGATGGATAAGGTTAATGAATTTGATCCAGGTATTAGAGAAGAAGCTGCTTCAGCTGCTGAAAGTGGTTGTGAAAATTCATGTTTGACAACCTCCAGGCCTCCGAGGAGAAACAAACATGATGCAGATGTTGAGCTTAGGATAAATGTCTTTGAAGATGGAAACTCAAATCTTTTGAGAAAGCAGAGAGCAAAAACCTGGGATGGCATAAGCTCATTTCTTGAATGCGACTTCCTTCCTGTGGTCAGCCCCAGAGGGACAACAGAACACGCCTCCGTCTCCCCACAGACGAGATACTCTCCCTACGGCAATCACCGAATGGGAAGTGATAGCTATTGGAAGAGTCAGAAAGAAAAGAAAAGGAGTTGCTTAAGTCCACAGAGGCAGAATTTAGAGGCTCCACCATGGGTTGTTAACAAGAAACAACTGCATATGCATGAGAAATTCTCAGACAACCTTCTTCCTGATGTACTGGAGCACAAAAACGTTTCCTCTTTGAATAATGATTTGGGTCAATTAGGTAAATGCCTTTTCTTCCTTTTTTTTTTTGGGTTTAATCTTGATTCTTATTGTTTTTTATACAAGTAGTTCATAATTCTTATAGAATATCCATGACTATTGTAGAAACAAAGTACATTGAGTATTCAGAAGAAAGTAGTTCTTCAGAAGTACTTTCAAAACCAGATAGTTCACATAGTGATGAAGTTAAACAAAGCACAGAGGCAGTAGATACATGTGAGGAAGATAGATCTATGGATTTTTCGAGAATGGTAAATTTCGCTATCTATCTAGTTGCTTAGAGAGAGCTCCCGTGTTGCTTGTTGTCCTTTCTTTTTTCTTCTTGAATTGCTGGTCTTTTATGTGCCTGTTTGAATTGTCCCTTGACACCAGATTTTCTCTTGTCAGGATTCACCTGTGGAGAATCAGACATCAACATCTTCAGTGGATGATTACTCATCAAGCCCTTTAAACAGTCGGAACATTGGAGAATTTGACAGGATTAAAGACAACCCAGAGCAGCCAAGTCCGGTATCAGTGCTTGACCAGTTTTTCACAGAAAATGTTAAAGGCCGTTTGAGCGGTGAAACCCAACCTGGTAAGACAGCTATTAGTAAACTGCAAACTGATTAACATTCATTTCAATATGCCATTGAGTTTAAACAAGTAAAAGTTATGCAGCTCTACCATCAGTTCGGCGGCTTCAAATTGGTACTGAAGAAGGCTGCATACCTGCTTCTCAATCCCCTTTGGAAGTGAACCTCAATTTAAGCACTTCCACAGAGGAGTATGGATCCATGTTCAAGTACGTAAGCACAGTGTTGGAAGCTTGTGGCTTGAGTTGGGATGAACTCACATTGAAACGCCATTTCTCTGATCAACTCCTCGATGGATCGTTACCCGACAACATAGAAGTGTGGCCCAAATCTTGTGGTGATCGCAGGCTCCTCTTTGACTACATTAATGAAGTTGTTGCAGATATATGCCAATGCTATCCAAGATGCTCACCATGGTTGTCATTTATCAAACTAAGAACTCTATCAACTATGATCACAGGAAGTGTACAACACGAAGTGATGAAAAATGTTGATTGGAGCCTCCTCTCAGCATCCCCATTGCAGACACTTGAGAAAATTGCTGAAAAGGACATGCATAGATCAGGAACATGGATCAACATCCGAATCGATGCTGAAGATGTTGTTAGTGAGCTAGTAGATAATCTTGTGGAAGAGTTGACGACAGAAGTTGCATTTGAGTAAGAAAAATGATCAGAAACATAAGGCTGTTGCTAATTTGTATTGCCTCTAAATGATTTCTTGATATGTGGTAGAAAGAAAGCAGGTGGAGCAGCAGAGTTGATACCATACAAAGTGATTTTTTGACATTTTATGTTAGTGTGAATATATTTTTGCTCATGATTTGGAAGAGTTTATCAGTTGCATATCGTTATCAACACTACCATTATACTTGTGCCTGAGCTGAGATTAAACTTTATAAAAATATATTATAAAAATGAATGATATTTTAAATAAATTTTTTATAAATAAAAAGTAAATTTATTAAGTAATTATATAGAAATTCATATTTAAAATTAAAAAATATATAAATCTAATACATGTGGGATTTTCTAAATTTGAAACTTTTTTATTTTTTTTGAATCTATAAATCTATTATTTAAAATAAATCTATTTTCTTGTTAAAATTAAAATATATTAACACTTTTAAATACTATTTTAAGAGTTTAAATAATATTTTTATAAATTAAATAAAATAGTAAATTAAAATATTAATAATCAATTTGTAAATAAAGGATTAACAAGAACATGTCAATATACAAAACAAAATATATAGTTGTAATTTTAATCATTGAAATATCATTAAAAATTTCAATTTAACACATTTGATGATTCGCAATTGACATGACATTACGGAATATGGAACTGTGCATTTAGTCAATTTAGTTACAATAATTAACTTAAATTTTTTAGCAACCGAACCTGATTAAAAATTAAAATAGACATACTTTCCACTAATTTATATTTTATTGATTAATTTAATTTTCATCGAATTTTTCAATTTAAAAATTTACAAATCAAACTCAATTGAAATTATCATTTTTAATTCAATTTTAAAAATTTACAAATCAAACTCAATCGTCTTGGCTCGGTTCTTGCTCAACCCTAGTGGAATGTATTTTAATCACAGATAACGGATATACCTGAACACCACCACTTCCCGCCAATCCCCTAAAAAGCCACTATCCCCATTCTTAAACCCTAAAATATTCCTAAAACAAAAACCCTAGCCACCACCATAAAGCTCTAAACTTTTTACAAAATATCCACTGCCACCACTATCACCATGGATCCAAAAGCAGTGAAATCGGACCTAGTTCTCATCCTTGATTTTGGTTCTCAATACACACATCTCATCACTCGTCGAATTCGCTCTCTCAATGTATTCTCTCTGTGCATTTCAGGCACTTCTCCTTTGGAAGCTATCACTTCTCTCAGCCCAAAAGTTGTAATCCTCTCTGGAGGACCTCACTCTGTGCATTGTGCTGATTCACCCACTTTTCCATCTGGATTCATTGAGTGGGCGCAGTCCAATGGGTGTTTCGTGCTCGGAATTTGTTATGGGTTGCAGTTGATTGTGCAAAGAATGGGAGGGGACGTTAGGATTGGGGAGAAGCAGGAGTATGGGAGGATGGAAATTGAAGTGGAGAAGAATTTTGGTACTTTTGGGAATAAAAATGTTGGTGATAAGCAGGTGGTGTGGATGAGCCATGGTGATGAGGCTGCGCAATTGCCTGAGGGATTTGAAGTGGTGGCTAGGAGCCAACAAGGGTCTGTTGCTGCTGTTGAGAATCGGGAAAAGAGGTTTTATGGGTTGCAATATCACCCTGAGGTAATTGGGTTTGCTTTAAAATTCTGAGTTGTTTGAGTTTTTCTAGTCGATTTTATTTTTTGGGTATTATTATGATAGATATTAGTAATCTGCAGGGTTGCGGATTTTGTTTAAGTTAATGCAGTGTATTAGCTTGAAAGAGTAAAATTATGTTAACCTGTGCTGTTATAAGATAAACACTGAAAATTTGCAGCTTTTTATTAGGTGACTCATTCACCGGAGGGTATGGGCACACTACGCTATTTCCTCTTTGATATTTGTGGAGTATGTGCAAATTGGAGCATGGAAAATGTGGTGGATGAAGAAATTAAAATGGTCAAAGGCACAGTGGGGCCTGAAGATCACGTTATATGTGCATTGTCGGGGGGTGTGGATTCCACAGTTGCTGCAACTCTTGTTCATAAGGCGATCGGGCATAGATTGCATTGTGTTTTTGTTGACAATGGTTTATTAAGGTGGGTGAAAGAGCACACATTTCTCATAAACTTGAAAGTACACTGATTGCTATCTTTGGCCTAAGAATTTTGTTAAATTTATCTGTCATGTTTTTATTTCATGCAGGTATAAGGAGAGAGAGCGTGTAATGGAAACTTTTGAAAGGGATTTGCATCTTCCTGTTACATGTGTGGATGCTTCAGAACAATTTCTTAGTAAGTTGAAAGGTGTGGTAGATCCTGAGGTGAAAAGGAAAATAATTGGAAAAGAGTTTATTAGCATTTTTGATGCTTTTGCCCATGATTTGGAGAAAAAATTGGGAAAGAGACCTGCTTACCTGGTCCAAGGGACCTTGTATCCAGATGTGATTGAGTCTTGCCCACCTCCTGGATCTGGAAGAACCCATTCACACACCATCAAAAGCCATCATAATGTTGGAGGTCTTCCAAAGGACATGAAACTGAAGCTCATCGAACCACTTAAACTTCTATTTAAGGATGAGGTATTGAATCTCTATCTCTCTCCCCATTCCAGACACTCACACTCAGCCACACATATTTTGAAGTATCTTTATGTTTCATTGTGGTTTATGCCATTTTTTTTTTTTTTTTTTTTTTTGGCATCTATAAAGGTTCGCCAGCTGGGAAGGATCTTAAATGTTCCTGAAGGATTTTTGAAGCGCCATCCGTTCCCTGGGCCTGGCCTTGCAGTACGAGTATTGGGTGATGTAACTGAAGGCAATGCTTTGGATATCCTCCGACAGGTATTGATGTTTGCAAATCTTGGGTCTTAAATATCGGCTATGTACCATGATGACCCTTATGAGTAGAAATAAGGTGTATTGATTCAATCCTGGCTGTTTTTAGACTCTTTTTTTAAATCCTGTGTGTGAGCTCTATCAGCCTAACTTGATACAGGCCAGTGGTCAGAATAGCCAGTACTAGTGTCCTTTGCAGAGGGGGTGGGTGGTAGGTGAAGGGGGTACCTGGAATGCCCTTTTGTTCTTTTCTTTTTTGCTTTTTCTTGTTTTAAAACCTTTCACTCTGATGGGAAACAGTGAATGCGAGTCAGCTTGTTAAATTCCAGGAAAAGGAAAAAATAGCTACAACTGCTAAATTTTGGCTGCTACACCCAAAAAGCCACCCTGCAATCGCTATTTAAACCATAGCTAAGACCTAATATGTCCTTTTCTTTTTTTCTCAGTCTTCTGGAACTTATTTCTTTTGATTGCCTTTTTAGGTCGATGAGATTTTTATCCAGTCCATCAAAGATGCTGGGCTTTATGACATAATATGGCAAGCCTTTGCAGTGTTTTTGCCTGTAAGATCAGTTGGAGTTCAAGGTGATCAAAGGACACATTCCCATGTTGTTGCTTTAAGAGCCGTAACAAGCCAAGATGGAATGACTGCAGATTGGTGAGCCCTCGTTTATACTATTGTTTTGCACCTTGTTTACCTTCTCACTGTCTTTTCTTATGTACATTTTTATGTGACTCATAAGAATGTTAACTTTCAATGGGGAGTAGATAGCTGTGCATTTAGGATAATTACACAGTTCAGGTTCTTGAGGCATGCAACTTGGTCCCTCGCTATTAGCCACTAGGAAATTGCTCTCAGGAAGCTTGTTGGTGTGTCTTCATTGAATTTTGGCATCTTCTGCAATTATATTCCTTGCATTCTTGATACATGGAGGTTTCTTCTCATGTTAAATATATCTGTGTCTCTGGGAGTTTCCAACTTGTGTTACACAGATTGTTCTCCTTTTGTTTTTATGTGATTCCAAATTATATGCATAAAATTATTGCAAAAACATAGGGCTTGAGTTGTACAATGTTAATGAGTTATCTTTTTTTCCATCGTGATTGTATATGTCTGATCTATGGGATAGAGATATCTAGAGTTGTGTTATGTAAGAAAAAAAATTTTATTGGTGGCTGTAGTTTCAAGTTGAATTTCTTATCTTCATATCCCTTAGTTTGCTTTGAAGCCATAGCAAAGCCACCCAATGGAAATTTTATATTGATTTCTGTTTTAATATTACACCTCAAGCTTAGTGCTTTTATGATGAAAGAAAGGCTAGAAAGAATGCAAGGTGAGTCACATGACAGTATTTTCCCTTACTCATAATTACTGATTAAGTGATCATTCTTTCTGCATTACTATATTGTTGCTGTCCTTCTGACAACTTCTGTAGCTTTAACCTAATTTTGCTTCATAAATGCAATTGTAAGTAATCTTTTGTCCTTCTCAAATTGTGAAATTCCAGGTACTATTTTGAACACAAGTTTCTTGATGATGTGGCTCGAAAAATTTGTAATAATGTGAGGGGTGTGAACCGAGTCGTTCAAGACATCACATCAAAGCCTCCTTCAACTATTGAATGGGAATGATGTCATCTTGGGTGCTCAGGACTCTGTAGAGACCAAGTAGAACACCCATGGTTTTGTTACTAGTTCCCCATCCTATATTTAGTAAGCTCAACAGAAAGGAAAGAGTTGAGCTGGTCTATGATGTGATTTTTGTGACGCTTGATATTTACACTGGAATCTACATTACCTAGTTCTAGCAAGGTAATATTTTTTGAGGTTTACTATTATGTGAACAGCCCATGAGAACATACTGATGATGAAATTTGTATACAATTTTTACTGCAGTAATGGTTCCTTGTTCGTTTCTATATTACTTAATGCTTTTTAATTTGGAAGTTTATAATAACTCGTCTTTCATATCATATGGGAGAATCAATTTGGAAACTTAAGGTTGTAGCTATTAATCATTCATTCATTTGCTGAAAAGAATCCCCCATTTCCTGCCATCAAATGTCTGTTCTTTTTGACCCCAATCATCATATGTCAAATCCAAATTACATTTATTGGACCTAATGTCTACTTTTATATGTTTTCAGTACACGGTCAAATTCCTTTAACATGTCTTCTGTAGGTGAAATGTGCTTCTTTGTGTATATGCTTGTGTGTATGTGTGTTTTGCTGATAGGTTGATAGGTTGGCGTTTTCCCTATATGTAACTTGAACGTTAGAATCTCATTGTGTCTACTGTGCCACATCCATTTGTTATTTATGGAGTCTGCTCAAATTTTACTTTTTTTTGGCTTTTCTGTTTCTGGTGTTTTACCAGATACCAATATAATGGAAATATTCGGTCAAAAAAAAAAATATAATGGAAATACATTACTGTAATTGTTAAACATTTGTTGTCTTTATTATCATTTGCTGCTGTAGTAATAGTAGTATTGCAGCAAAGATAATATGGTGATAATGGTATGTGGTCTCCACCATCTCTGTCTCTAAAAGTTGTAATTTGGATAATCATGACATTATCTGTGCCTACATCTTTATTCCTGACCAATGGGAATTCATCAGTGTGGATCTTCATCTTTGCTAGAACGCACATTATTCTAATACTTAGTGGTGGCAAAATAATTAGGGGGCCATTAAGTACCTTTATACTTTCTGATTATGGTAAAAATAATCAAAATGTTGCTTTGAAAATCGAAGTACTATATGATGATATTCTGCTGTAGCCCCTAGCCTATCCCCTAGCCTAGTGCTTCAGTTCAACAGAATAAAACCGTTTGTGTTTGCCCTCTATAATAATGTCTGAACTCCATATATCTAATGAGCTTCCAGTGTTAGATTTATCTCAACCTGTTAATATTTCTTCCCTTTATCAAGCCTGTCAAGAGTGGGGCTTCTTTTATGTCACCAACCATGGTATCTCAAAGAACTTGTTTGATCAAGTTTGTTCACTCTCAAAACAAGTATTTGGTCTTCCTTTGGGTTCCAAACTCAAGCTTGGTCCATCATCGTGCTTGAAAACCTACACTCCTCATTTTATAGCCTCTCCTTATTTCGAAAGCCTGAGATTGTCTGGACCCGATTTCTTTGCTTCTGCTAAGAGTTCTGCTGATGAACTCTTCAGTCAACAAAATTTTGAATTTAGGTGAAATTTCTTTTGATCACTGTTATTATTATTTGTTTCACTTCAGTTTTGATGTTTGTTTACATGCCTTACTTGTATTGTTGTCATTCCTTTCTTCCACTGCATAGTGAGATTTTACAGCAGTATGGAGAAAAGATGATGGAATTATCAAAGAGGATTGTAAATGTCGTGTTAACGAGTTTGGGAGATGGCTTTGGCAGGAAGTTTTATGAATCAGAATTTGGTAACTGTCATGGTTATTTCAGGATTGTAAATTATTCACCGCCAAAGTGTGTGGAAGAAAAGGAGGTTGAAGGACTTGGAATGCACACAGATATGAGCTGCATAACGATACTTTATCAGGATGAAATTGGGGGACTGCAAATGAGATCTAAGCAAGGTGAATGGATAGATATACACCCATGTGAGAATGCTCTTATAGTTAATATTGGAGATTTGATG
This sequence comes from Mallotus japonicus, assembly GCA_949634005.1. Taxonomy (NCBI): domain Eukaryota; kingdom Viridiplantae; phylum Streptophyta; class Magnoliopsida; order Malpighiales; family Euphorbiaceae; genus Mallotus; species Mallotus japonicus. The sequence continues at coordinate 15,632 of CATIWK010236884.1, forward strand.
CAGGCTTGGAGTAATGGGCAGTTAAGGTCATCCGAACACCGAGTTATTTTGAAGCGATTTGTAAATCGCCTCTCTCTTGCTTTCTTTTTCTGCTTTGAGGATGAGAAAGTGATCTTAGCACCAGATGACATCGTAGGAGAAGGAAACTTGAGGATGTATAAGCCATTTGTATGCTTGGATTACTTGAAATTTAGAGAGAATAATGAGGAAGGCAATTTTGATAAAATTGGGTATACGGTAAATGATTTTGCAGGGCTGAAACATCAAATGCAAGGCTATCAGGTCAGAAATTTGAACACTGTAAACTGTTCTAGGTGACGTAAATTTCATTTCTTGACACTGGTTAAGCAGGAATTTTTAGGATTTTCTACTGTATGTGCTCGACAGTTTAACAGGTAAAAGGGTTTAGATTTGATAAACTGTGAAAAAAAAATGCTGCCATTTTTTTCCTTGATCTTTGTTAGGTCTCTGTTATGTGGGTTTGCTCTCTATACAACTGATGCTGGTTTAGTGATTATTGAGTAGCTGAGCTTCTTGTATTTTTTTTTTTTTTTTCCTCTTTGGACAACATGGATTTTTTAAGAGCAGTGACCTTTTTTAAGAGCAGCATGGATCCTCTTCTTGATCATGAAAATAATGTTTGATTGCTAGGTTTCTGTGTTATCCATGAATCATATAGTACTGTTTGAAAATTCAATATTTTCTGCCGTGGGGCATGCAAATTAGCAAAGTTGGATTTGGTGGCCATTTTTTTAAAATTTTCTTGTTTCCTTGTCTGTAATTACTAATTATTTGCTTTATTTATTTATTTTTTTAAACTATGAGATTGATATGTGGTCCTCCATTAAAACTCAGTTGAGGCTTTTCTATTAAGTGGTGTCATGAGCCGTAAGCTAGTTTTTTTCTTATTTTTTAAGAAAAAAGATTATTAATATTATTAAATGATGAATGCATAAATTTTAATTTTTAAAAAATATAAAGTCAGATCATCTTTAATTGGAAATCTATATATATATATATATATATATATATATATACTAGTAAAAACCACGTATTTCATATGTGAACAAAAAATTTATTTGATTCGTGATATATAGTAAAAAAATAATGAAACATATTAATATTAATATTAATATTAAAGAAAAATTTTAAAAATAACAACAGTGTTATTTATTTATATAACAATTTGATATTAACTTAATATAGTTATAATTTATTACAATATTATAAATCTTTTATTTAAATAATTATATGATATTACTTCAATATTTTTTATAATTAATTTTTCTTAGCTCTATATTGATTTCATATAAAAAAAGCTCTATTTTTTATATAACAATTTAAATATTACAATCTCATTAAACTTATAATTTATTAAAATTTTAGTAAATTTGTAATTTGAGTTATGACACTTTATTTTTTCAATATTTTTAATATTAATACTTTTATTTACACAAAAACTAATTTAATGTAATTTTTTAAGTTCAACTAATAATTAAATGATAAATATTAGTTAATTTAATTTTAACTCTTTTTTGTTAAATTTTATAAAAATATCTAAAAATGATAATTATACTACTTTTTTTACAGAAAATATACTTTCAAACAAATTATCTGCTTTCTTTTTTATTTATTAATTTTTAATTTATAAAAATATCTACTTTTGAAACAAATTATATACTTTTTCTATTTTCATAAAATTTATTAATCTTGATTTTAATTATTTACTTGTAAAATATAATAAAACTTATAAAATTATGTTATCTAATTTTATTTATATTAGGTAAAACATAAATTTGATTTATATTAGATAAAATATAAGTAGACCTAATAAAAATAGAAAAATATTATTTTTAACAAAATTATCACTAAAATTTTAATTAATTTAATTTTGTTAGATATAAAATATAAATTAACATAATTAAAATAAGAAACATACTTTCAATTAAGTTAGAATTATATGTTAATTAATTTCATTTTTATTAGAGATAAAATAGAATTTAACCTAATTAGAATAGGAAATATACTTTCAATTAAATTAGAATTACATTTTAATTAATTTAATTTAATTTGATTTAATTTTGTTAGATATAAAATAGAAGTTAACCTAATTATTAAAATAGGAAATATACTTTCAATTATATTAGAATTATATTTTAATTAAATTAATTTTTATTAGAGATAAAGTAGAAGTTAAATAGAAAATATACTTTCAATTAAATTAAAATTTTTGTTAGAGATAAGAGAGAAGTTAACCTAATTAAAATAGGAAACATACTTTCAATTAAATTAGAATTATATTTTAGTTAATTCAATTTTTATTAGAGATAAAACAGAAAATAGACTTTCAATTAAATTAAAATTATATTTTAATTAATTTAATTTTACTTTTGTCAGTAAATGACTAAATTATCTAATTTTTATATAATAATCCCTCTACATTTATATATATTATAGATATATATTAAATGTTGAACTCTAAAGTTATTAAACTAAAAATTTGACAAGTGTCTATCTTCATATTTGAGTATTCACCTTAAAATTTAATGTGTCAAATCATTAAAAATCCTAATTTTTATTAAAAATAAAATATTTACCGTATATTTATTTAGTATTATTTTTTAACTAAAACAATATTATACATATCTTAATACTACTTAAATTCTAAAAATATTCATATACTACATATTTTTCTACC